>BQNB010092630.1:5487-16809 GCA_026074375.1 Tanacetum coccineum | reverse complement strand
ATTATGATTGTTGTATCCATGAAGTAATACCCCAGATTAGCTTCCGCTGCT
Source organism: Tanacetum coccineum (assembly GCA_026074375.1). NCBI lineage: Eukaryota > Viridiplantae > Streptophyta > Magnoliopsida > Asterales > Asteraceae > Tanacetum > Tanacetum coccineum. Next base: position 16,758 of record BQNB010092630.1, on the reverse strand, counting down.
ATATTGTAAAAATGGGGGTGTTACAACTGCGCCTATCATAATATCTCCTGATTAGAACGTGCCCTTTGAATTAATGTGTGACGCTAGTGACTTCGCTGTAGGAACTGTTTTGGGGAAACGAATTGATGGAAAATTCAAGCCAATCTATTATGCCAGCAAAACCTTGAATAATGCCTAAGAGAATTATACCACCACTGAGAAAGAGCTTATTGTAGTTGTTTTCTCTTTTGATAAGTTTCGTTAATATCTTCTCTTATCAAAAACTATAGTCTACACTGATTATTCTGTTTTGAAGTATTTGTTAAGCAAACCGGACGCCAAACCAAGGCTTATTAGATGGGTACTACTCCTTCAAGTATTTGACATTAAGATTAAGGATAAAAAAGGGGCAGAGAATTTAGCTGCAGATCATTTATCAAGACTTGAGAACCCAGATTTAGGAACATTCACGGAGGAGCAAATCACTGATGAATTTCCCGACGAACATCTTATGATATTAAAAGTCGAGCTCAATAGCGATGAACCATGGTATGCTGATTATGTTAATTATATCATTAGAAAGATTGTGCCTCCAAACTGGACACCTGAAAAAAGAAGAAGATTTTTCTCTCAAGTTAAGAATTATTTTTGGGACGAACCCAATGCATTCAAGTTATGCTCAGATAATGTGTTGCTGGGATCGAAATTCATGAAATCTTGGCGCATTGTCATTCTGGACCAACTGGAGGGCATCATAGTGCGTCAATTACTAGAAGAAAGGTCTATGAATCTAGATTCTATTGGCCTAACATCTTTAAAGATGCTAAAGATTATGTGATGAGATGTGATGCATGCCAAAGATCAGGGAACATATCATCAAGGAGTGAGATGCCACAAAATAATATTCAGGTATGTGATGTATTTGACATATGGGGGCTAGAATTTATGGGGCCCTTTCCGAACTCAAAGGGGAATAAGTATATACTAGTAGCAGTAGATTACGTTTCAAAATGGGTCAAAGCTCAAGCTCTTCCTACAAATGATGCTCGCGTCGCGATTAGATTTTTTGAGAAGACTATTTGCAAGATTCGGAGTTCCTAAAGCTTTAATTAGTGATCGGGGAACACATTTCTGTAACTCTCAATTAGAAAAAGCCTTGCAAAAATACAGAGTGACTCATAAACCATCTACTGCATATCACCCTCAAACCAACGAACAGATTGAAGTGACCAATAGAGCTATAAAACGTATCTTGGAAAGATCAGTGGGATATAACCCGAAGAATTGGTCAGAAAAGCTTGATGATGCATTGTGGGCATTCAGAACTGCCTACAAGACACCTACTAGATGCACCCCCTTCAGATTGGTTTATGGAAAAGCTTGTCACCTACATGTGGAGATCGAACACAAAGCATATTGGGCACTAAAATAATGTAATATGGATCTCACAACTGCGGCAAAAAACCGTTTCATGGAACTTAATAAATTAATGGAATTAAGAGATGGAGCATATGAAAACACCTGGATCTTCAAAGAAAGAACCAAGAGATGGCATGACTCAAGGCTTCGGGGAGATAAAAATTTCAAAGAAGGAGACAAGGTATTATTATTTAACTCTAGATTTAAGATGCATCCAGGTAAGCTTGTACGGGCCAAACATGGTGAAAACTGTGTATCCGTATGGAACCGTGGAAATCATCGATAAAAATGAAATCAGTTTTAAAGTCAATGGACAGAAGCTAAAAAAGTACCACGATGGACATATTGATGCGGAAGAGAAAGAAGTAGTTGAATTGGATAAAGATAAAAAGTAATGAGAAGCTGAAGAAAAGTCTAACTTAAAGACTTCGCTATAAACAAAAGTGCTTCCCGGGAGACAACCCGGAATGTATTTTCAATTTTTATCGAGTCTGTCTTCCCAGACTGTCTATATGGCGTATCCAAACCCCACGGATACGGCGTATCCAAACCCCACGGATACGGCGTATTGACCTTCTGGTTGTTATACAGTCTTTATTTTCAGCACAGTCAATATGGCGTATTCGTTAAACAAATACAGCGTATTCGTTAAACGAATACAGCGTATTCATTAAACGAATACAGCGTATTCGACTTCTACAGGTCTCAATACGGCGTATCCTAGGGAATGGATACGGCGTATCGACTTCCTGTACAGTTTTAGGTATTTATTTCGAGTCTAACCAACGAATACACGGAGATAGAAATTGCATTTGTTTTTTGAGAATTTATACATGACCTTCTGAAGGGAAATCAACGAATGTTGGTGGAGAATTTACAAATCTAGAGATCTTGAAGTGTTGGAGTCTTAAAGCTTTAAAATGGCTGTTCAATACACAATCTTGCTCATAAACTCATCATGGAGAATCTACTGAGCAAATATCAGAGGAGTTTCTCATTCTAATTCTTTTTAAATTCTTGTATTTATTGTTTTATCTATACAACGAGGATGTTGTATAATTCAAGTGGGGATGGAATTAGAATGTTTACTTGTCCTATTTTACACACTAAAATGCTTAAATTATGCTCAATTTTTTTTTCAAGCATACTTTTGTGAAATTGCATGTTACATAACCCGCACACAACAACCCTTGTTAGATATTGTGAGTATTCAGCCTTTCCGTTTCCAAATGTTTATCTAAATTCCACAAAATATGAGTGTATCGGTGATGTTGTAGACTTTAGAACTTGGCTTGGTATATCTATTCGAGACCATAATAATGAGTATTATGAATTTAATTGGAGTTACTTGTTTACATTGGTAAATTTTTAGGATTACACCTAAATTGCCTATCCATGTTGCTTATTAACTAATTACACCGGTTAGTTAACCTCCAGTTTAAACCCTTTTTCACTCTCATCTTTAGAGTCAAGATCCACTTAGAACAACCCATAGAGCCAATCCTTTAGGAATTACACCAACTATTTGTTTCGTTACACCCTTACACCTTAACCTACCATGTTAGATTAAGTTTAATTTACAATTGCTAGTTGCTTAAAGTGTAAAGTTTGTATTTCCCGAGTCTTGTGTCATTTTCTATCTTTGGTGCGGTTAGAAATTTGCACATTGCAAATAGGAATGTTTACTAGTAGTCAAAACTCATGTGATTTTACTACCATCACAATTAATGGTGAGTCCGAAAAATGAAGAAACTATCGAAGGAATTATCCGGAATTATTATCGTGAAGATGGTGAAACTACTCCGAGTTTCGTATATAGTTAGATGTTAAAAAAAGGAAAAAAAGAAGGAAAATTTGAAGATAATCGTTTCGCAACTACCGAAGGAATTACACGAAAGATCGATTATTCGTTGATACGCAACAAAATCAACGATGTAGAGTATTGTATAAAGTGTAAGATATCACCACTTACCTTGTAGAGTATGTAAAGTTTGGGATGATTAGGAAGTTGACCGTTACGGGAACGCCAACTTAGGTTGTTGTTTTTGATCTACGATTAAGACGTTGTAAATAGTTGTGTCTTTATCATAGTAACGGTCGGGAAAAGTGTCTAGCAACTTGTACTTTAAGCTTAATCTATTTGTTTCTTGATTTTTATTTAACAACAATTTACTTCCCTCTTACCTAATAATTAACCATGGGTTTTACGTAAATGAGGATGTGATCGAGTGTGCATGTCTATTCCGTTGTTACGGCCATCTATGCATGTCTCCGCTGCCTTGTTGGTTTATTACTATTGGTGAAAGTTAGAAGGTTCCTACCCTATATCATTCTTCATCCTAACCGTTGGTTAAATTCGAATGGGGATGTGATCGAACACACATGTCTATTCCGTCGTTACGGCCATGTATGTGTGCTTCAGCTGCCCTGTTGGAGTGGTACTTCTGGTGAAAGATTGTAGAATGATCAACCATAAGCCTTTCCATACAAAAACCCATATTTACCTTTATAAACTTGTTACTCCTTGGCTTTAGTGGTGGAGATGTGTATCCTTGCCAAGCTTATGATAGAATACTCGTCATGACCGAGCAATTGAGCGAATTAGTTACATGTTACCACATAGATTAGTTGAGTGATTTGAGTGTTTTCATCTTCCTATTTCGTGAGGTGTTTGGTTGTGTACTTGTAATAGATCAAATAAATGCTTTAACGGAAAATATCCTTAGGGATACATTTTTATAAACTTCTAAAGGCTACTTGAGGACAAGTAGGATTCAAGTGGGGGGATATTTGATGACATCAAATAACGTCTATTTTATAGCATCATTTATCCCATGTTATTAACCCATTTTATATAGTTATTGCAAAGAATTGTTACTTAATCGTTTATATTTGAGAATTGCAGTAATTATGGAGTAATTGGTGAAAGATGACATCAAATAACGTCTATTTTATAGCATCATTTATCCCATGTTATTAACCCATTTTGTATAGTTATTGCAAAGAATTATTACTTTAATGTTTTTATTGAGAATAGCAGTAATTATGGAGGTTAATGAAAGAGATATTTAGAAGATTACCATTAATCGAAGACCAATACGCCGTATACATCAAGGAAGTGATTACGAGGTATTCGTACCTGGGCACTTACAAAGACCACAAAGGAATAAGCTCAATACGCCGTATCTAGAGAAGACCAATACGCCGTATTGAAATATGGAATGAATATAATATTCTGGAAGATATTAAGCGTGGTCCCTACTCCAAGGAATCCCCAATACACCGTATCTAATCCTTGGATATGCCGTATCAAACGACTTCCATTCTAGCCTTATAAAATAGGAAAACTTAAAACGAATTAATAGTTTTAATGTGATCTATAAATCATATTTTCGATACTAAACTACAAAAGTCAATTTTTAGGGGGGTGGGGGGGGGGGGGGGGGTTTACATGGGGGGGGTTCCCCGGGCCCAAAATTTGTGGGAGAATAAAGAGCAGAGAAGAGTGTCAAGCATCGTTTTCAATTCCAATTTTAGGAGAAGACGTGTTAACTCATATCTTTAGTAAATAGTCAGTTTTTTTGGTATAATTACTTAACTCGGTTAGTTTACATTGGGTAAATAATTACTCTTGTATTTATTATGACGTTTGAAGGCTAATACCTTCAGGTATTAGCCATTATTATGAAGATTTGAATGTTTGGTATTGTTTATCTTGATTTCTTGATTTATCGTTGTATGCTTGTTTATGTTTATCAATCTATACTTGTTTTTGTGCTTTCGTATGCGACCTATCTCAACTGGATCTAGTGATTACGGAACAAGTAATCTAGAGTCTGGGATAGCTCTCCATATAGTGATTTATACATCTAGAATCATAGGATCACAAATATTGTCCTTCTAAATCTGTGTATAGGATACGCTTCAGGCTTAACTAGTTAATTGGATATTGCCAATGGTTTTTTATTAAGTGTTGACTATGGAAAGGTGAACCTTATATAATTCAACAAATAACGTACGATTCATTGGATAGTTGGACAAGTGGGACTACTAAGTGTATAAAATTGCCATTAAGCAGTATGAGGTAAAGTCTCTATGAGCTAGGGTTTAACAAGATCACCATTGCTTTAATCCCTAAGATAGATTATAATTAGCAAATAAAGATGCTTTATGTGGATGCTTTAATTGTGACAGATTTAATGTGTCTAGGTCTTAGGAAGAAGTGCCGCCTAAGTCTTAAGAATGATATGCCACCTCGAGAGAAGAAATCATCGCACTAAATAAACAAACCAACGTTCTACTCGAATTAATAATGGTTAATACATTTATCTTATATAAGGCTCGATCGCTCTTTTATTTTCTGTTAATTAGCTTGCGTGGGTTAAAGTGTCTTGAATTGATTGTAGTCACCGACTAACCTGTGTCAATCTCTCAGGCTAAAACCCCTCTTTTACCTGTTAGAATTAGGATTAAAACTAACATAGGTTTAGCATAGGTTTGACTTAGATTAGATTTAACATAGATTAGATAACTAAAATATAAATAAATTGAGAGATTTAACCTCGCTTCAAGTGTTCGAAACCCTACTTACCACGAATCTACCACCAACCGGGTACACTGCCCGTTAAAGTATCATTTTTGGTTAAGTCGGCAAAATATAAATTTAAAACTTGAAACATCATAAATATACACCACACAATGACCACATCAACTACTCAGTTGTTGCCTTATACTATTACGTTACGGTTATCACATGCCATGTCTCCCCCACACCACACACCTTGATAGCAAATTTGAATACACAACATTCTAAGCTGATGATTAGGATTATATCCTTAGTCGCACTAAGAACAACCCACGGATTAGCGTAATCGCAATTAGTGATCTTGTCATACAATTAGGACCTTGAAGACTACAAATAGGACAATAGGAGCCATGAAAGAGTGATGACCTTAGGCTGAGTTACTCACATCATCCGTAATAATAATGCCCGCCCTAGTGTTTGTGTTCCGGAGATGGTACCGGTATGGATGACCCGAAGTCTCTCGGTCAAAATCTTTATATAATTGAAACGTTTTCTTAACAAAATTTACGAAGTATAAAAAAATTTGGAATTTTCTATGATCGATGGTTTTAAATATAAATTGTTTTGAACACATGTTCACACGTCAAATTTTCTTGAAAGTCAAAAATCTAGACCACATACAAAAAATCGCTTAGTTGATACACAAATTTTTACAAACATCTTTTCACAATGACTGTAATAAACGAAAACTTCAAACAATGTTGCTCCAAACTACATTTATGGTCAAAATATTTATAATGGTATACTCAAATAAACATCGTTAACAAATTTTAAAACCATGCATCCGAGAAGGGACATGCACTGTGTTTACACACTATTCGGCCATTTGAAAATGAACCGAACACCTTTGATTATCTATGAAAGTTTTCAAGCGCTCCAAGTCATTGACACCAGATTTTTGCCCTTAGGAACTTTGATTCATGTATCAACATCTTCCACTTCTCAAACGCTCAACTACACATTCCTCCTTGATGTTTTCACATCATGGGCTGTCTTCTGAAATCCTTTTTATTCAACTATGAGGTAATTAGCAATGATCACCCCCATTGTTCAAACTCTAACTGGTCTTACCCTTCTTTTCGGTATGCGACGTTAGCAACTACGTTTCAAAACTATTAGAGGTTATTTGTTGCGACCAAGACGAAAACTACACAAACTTCACAACAAACGACGCTTACAAAGAAACTTTATTTCGTATTAGAATAAACACCATATACATGTATTATTTAACAACTTTATTATCTTTTTAAATATACTACACGAAAAAGTTAGTTACTTTAATTTTTTAGTTTTAATTTGTTTTCGAGTATCATACATTAAGAATTCGTCAAGTCATATTATGAAACTAGCCCGCCCATCTGGGTGGGCTAAGAAACTAGTTAACAACTTATATACATACATGGGAATCAATTTTTTTCTTTTTTTCTTTTCCTTTTGTGAACGACATATTTGATAATGTCAACACTATTGGTAATTTGTAATTAAGATGTATTTTATTATACACTTTGTACACTTTACGTATATAGTTTTTATTCATATTTACATCAAACAAAAGTTTTTAATGCACAAGTACAATGCATTTAAAGCATGTGTTGAAAAAATATGGAATTATAGTGTTAAAATTGGGAAAATATGAAATTGCAATTACAAAACAAAACTTTAAAAACACAACCTTAACCTACCTAAATTTTAAAAATACACTAAAGTTTATTTAAAAGAAAAATTAATGAAAAAATTACATTTACAATTTTATTGTTAAGTTAGCGTCTTAACGTTTGTCAGGACTTTCAACACGAATTGAAACATTCTCATTTACCAATGCTCGATGATTCAACTATCAATTATCTTCGACAAGCAAATAAAAATAGCTCTGTCGCAACGCGCGGGCACCATTCTTTCTCGTTCACACTCTACATGGTATCACAGCCTCTCAAATTCAATTGATCCTTAAAACCTTAATTTTTTTTCTTTCTGTCGTTCCAACGTTTAAACAATTCTCCTTTGATACTAGTTGACAAAGTTAAGTCGATCGTTGGTTTTGTTTATTATCAGTCGAAAAAGTTAAGTCGATCGTTGGTTTTGTTTTTTACCAGTCAACGGAGTTAATTCGTCGTTGGTTTTGCTTTTACCGGTCAACACAGGTTCAAGCCGATTATTGGTTGTTTTTTATCAGTCGGCCCAAGTTAAGTCGAACAAGTGTGCTTCTGGTCTGTTACCGGTCAACATAAGTTATTAACTCTTACTATGTAATTTTCCGTCTTTAAATCAACATGACCGACTCTCATAATGCTCATGATAAACAAATACCTAACTACCATGTAAGTAACAACTCTAATTCAACTATTTGGTATTGTAGTACACCACGTCATGGTGTCAATTTTACTGGGCATGTTTCACCATGAGTGCACACTTTAACCATTGAACATATGCTTGCCCTCATACAAATGAACACGCATTACTAACTCAATGTGGATACAATTCTAATAATATGCGAGGAGTTAATAACACTTTGGAACAATTTCTGGACACAATGATCCAAGTTCACGAACTGCTGCCCCTTTACCGCATACTCCACCTGGTCCATAGCTTTTAACACCCTTAGAATAATTTTTAGACACAGTGGTCCAAGTCCACGAACTGCTGCCCCTTCACAACGCACTCCACCTGGTTTAATTGCTTTTAACACCTTTGGAACAATTTCTGAACATACTAGTCCAAGTCCAAGTCCAATTGCTTTTAACACCAACATTGGGTCAGGCTCCTTAGCCCAATTTCAGACGAGTTCTAATTAGAAAGGTATGTGACAGTTTCATATGGGTCACGAAAATTTTGGCCAGGCGGGTATTGCATCAACGGGACAAGCAACTATGACTCCTCAAGATTCGACTAAAGGTGCTCGTAACATGGATACAGGTGTTAGTTCTCACCTTAATGACTCTGTTAATTGTCTTAGTGATATTTTTAATATGTGTTTATATCCATTTGTCAATGTTGGTGACGGTTATTCCATACCCGTCACAAACACTGGCAATAACATTTTGCCAACTCCCCATAGGCCTCTTCATCTTAATAATGTCCTTATAACTCATAACATTGTTAAAAATTTAATTTTTGTTTGTTATTTTGTTCGTGATAATAATTGTACCATTAAATTTGACGCCTTTGGTTTTTCCAAGAAGGATTTCGTGACCCGTCAGGTGCTTCTCCGGTGTGATAGCACCGCTTTCTAACTAGTCAACATACGTGGCACCAACGACTTGGACATCCAGGAAGTGAAGTGTTACGTCGTCTTATTTCTAGTAATTCCATTTTGTGTAGTAAAACGAAACCTCTCATACTTTATCATGCTTTTCAGCTTGGCAAGCACGTGCGGCTTCCGTTTTCTAGTTCAAATACATTCGTTAAGTCTTGTTTTGACATTGTTCACTCGGATTTGTGGACTTCACTCATTCTGAGCCTTTTGGGTTTTAAATATCATGTCTTATTCTTGGATCATTATTATCATTTTGTTTGGCTTTATCCGTTGGTTAATAAATCAGTTGTTTTGTCTAAATTTGTGTTGTTTTGTTGTTAACACTTAATTTAAGTGTGAAATCAAGTCTTTTCAGTGTGATCATGGTGGTGAATTTAACAACCACGCCTTACATAAATTGTTTGTCTCTCAAGGCATTCAATTTTGTTTTTCTTGTCCACAAACCTCACAACAAAATAGAAAGTCTAAAAGAATGATACGAACTATTAATAATCTAATTCGGACCTTACTATTTCAAGCTCGCCTTCCTCCTACATTTTAGCTGAAGCACTTAATATGGTCACATATTTGTTAAATATTTTACATTCGAGTGCTATTAACAATGAAATACCCTTTACCCGTTTAATTCGAACTAACCCGGATTATAGTATTTTGCGTACTTTTGGGTGCTTATGTTACCCGCGTCTAAATACTAATCATAAACTTGAACCACGTGCTACACCATTAATATTTTTGGGACACATGTCGAACCATCGTGGGTATCCTTGTCTTGTCTTAATTACGAATAAAATTATTATTTCAAGACACTTTAACTTGAAACGAGGACGATATTTAATCCTTCTTGCCTTCTAATGAAACCCACTTCCGGCCATCCCTCTACAAAACCTTTTTTGATGAAGCCAAACCGCGATTTATTTCTCATTATTCGCCAGTCAGTCACCTACAATCAAATAATCCTCCTTATCTAATAATACTACACTAAGGACCAACAACCCCTTTGTTTGCCTACTTGATTCAATATACCTAATAAAGACTACATACACACACCCCGATAACCAATAACCGTTGGCCCCCACAACCTACCTATGCATCAATACATCGGATCCCACATGGTCCCAAATAATTTCCAACGCTACGGCCCAACAGGTCAGCCCACCACACCTAAGCCCACACGTCAGTCCTTCCCAACAGCAAACCCCACCTCAGACAAACCTGAACCCGGTTTCAGTTCATCCATGGTCACGTGTTTTTGTGTCGGGTCTAATCGTCCTCCTGAGCATCTAAATCTTCATGTTTCTACCCTTTCTCCTTTACCTAAATCGTATATCGATGCGTTTAATAATCCAAATTTACAAAATTCTATGCGTGATGAATATAATGCACTTATTAAAAATAACACTTGGACACGTGTGCCTCGACCTACGGATGCAAACATTGTTCGTTATATGTGGATGTTTCAATATAAGGACTTAGCAAATGGCACTCTTAGTCGCTACAAGGCTCTTCTTGTAGCAAATGAAAGTACACAGGTATCGGTATTTATGTTGATGAGACATTTATTCCTTTTGTCAAACCGGATACTATTCGGACTGTACTTAGTTTGGCTACTTCTCGACATTGGCATGTTTAACAGCTTATTGTCAAGAATGCCTTTTTACATGGTGATTTATCTAAAACGGTTTATATGCATAATTCCTTAGGATTTCGAGACTATGTACACCCTGATTATGTTTGTTTATTACAATGGTCTCTGTATGGTCTTAAGCAGGTTCCCCAGGCTTGGTTTCAGCTCTTTGCGGCATATATTACGCATGTTGGTTTTACTCATAGCCGTTGTGACTCACCTTTATTTATTTATAGATAGGGGACTGACATTTCTTATTTATTATTATATGTTGATGATATTGTTCTCACTGTTTCATCCGAGGTACTGTTACAACAGATTATTACTTCATTGCATCAGAGTTTTCTATAATGGATATTGGTTCACTTAATTATTTTCTGGGAATTTATGTTGTACGTGATTCCTCGTGGA
>BQNB010092629.1:0-17317 GCA_026074375.1 Tanacetum coccineum | reverse complement strand
AGTCAATTAAAATGGTTAATGACTCATGCAAGGATAGTTTTAAAAGGTTTATCGACAAACCCGCTCTAGTTTGCTTGCCTCCACCGAAAGATGACAACGATGAAAAAGAAAAATAGGAAGTGAAGAATCTCGCAGAGCCGACGACTAAACGCCAAACTCGTATCACACCTTGTTTGAATAATTTTAAAGTTATTTGCAAGGAGAGCATGTTTCATTCAAACAAAACACCTCAAGTTTCTTCGGTTTTTGCAATCACATCCACCTTACCGTCTATTGAGCCCAAGGATTCTCTCATAATGGAGGACGAGCACCTTAATACTTCTAGTGCTGAGGAAATTGTTCCAATCCCAAGAGAATCTGAGGATACATCCAGGAGTGATAGTAAGAATGTTTTTACCTTCGTATGATGATTTCTTGTCCATCAACGGTCCATGTGATGATTCTGTGATTTTTTATAACCCTCTTTTTGGATTTAACGACGAATATGTCTCTAGTGACGTAAACCATCTTTTTGATGAAATGTTAGAGGACATCGAGTGCAAGGATTCTTATTATTCCAACTTTGATAAGTTGACTTTCCTAGTCACACCTCTTTCTGATTCTAATAAAGATAAGTGTCTCACTCAAGGAGAAGACATTGAGTTTCTACTTCACCATGATCCGTCTACTCCTATGAAAAGCGTTGCTTCTATTCTTGAGGGATTCATCGATGAACGACCTTTCAAAGAGAATGATGATTTATTTGATTTGGAATGTAAAACGAATGATTGGAAAAGAATTTTGTACGATGCTCCCATTGATGAGGCTGATTGTTTCGACCCAGGAGGCGACAATAATGAGATCGATGCTTTTCTAGCTATGGAAGTTTCTACGAATATTGAGGAAGGATATTATGATTCGGAAGGAGACATCATCTTTCTTGAGAATTTGCTTAGTGATGATACCACCCATAATCTTTCTCCCGAAGTATTTTTCCATCATGAACCACAACATGATACTTTTTCTCCCAAAAGTGATCCTCTTCACCATGAGTTCACCGGTAAACTCATAACACTCCCTCCAAGAATTGTTAGAGAGCACAAGGATTATATTAGTCGAATGTGGATGCTATGCGGTAATTCATCTTCCCGGTCACCAAAAAATTCTCATACAATCATCGAGTCTCTTCCCACATCTACTACTCTCGTTGAGGATAGTGACTCCAATAGGGAAGAGATCGATATATTTTCCGGACCGGATGATTCGATACCACCAGGTATTGAAAGTGATTTTGACTCGGAAGAGGATATTATTGACAACTTGCTTAACGATGATCCCATTCCCGAATATGAACGTTTAACCTTCGACATGGGGGGGGGGTAACCCGATGTGACAGGTGATAAACACTTCAACTTAATGAACTTAATGAGCTTCGTGATCAAGCTTACGAGAATTCTTTGATTTATAAAGAGAGGACGAAGAAGCTTCACGACTCAAAGATCAAAAACCGCATTTTTAATGTTGGTGATCGAGTTTTACTCTTCAACTCTCGTCTTAAGATATTCTCCGGAAAGCTTAAAACTCGTTGGTCAGGACCTTTTACCATCACCAAAGTTTTTCCATACGGAACAATTGAGTTATCTCAACCCGATGGTCCGAACTTTAAGGTGAATGGTCATCGTGTGAAGCATTACTTCAGAGAGGACTTACCACCCAAGGTAGTCCAAGATCTCCACACTTTCTCCAAGGACGAATGAATTCGGGGATCAAGTCAAGCTATGTGACTCGGTTACCAAAAATAAAGCGCTTCGTGGGAGGCACCCCATGCTTATCTTTCTATCTTCTTTCTTAGTTCTATTGTGATGTGAGGAGGCTTGTACTCTTCCGATTCTTGTTGTTTGTACTTGTGATTGTTTGCAGGATTAACTCAATATTTTATTGAAGACTCTCGTGTTCGGTGTTTTGTCCCGGTCCACTCGAACTTCCTAGCATTTGCTTGCCATTAGTTTGGGGAAATCCAATATCCTAAGATTATTATCGACTAACATTTATCTTTTAGTACACTTGATAAATGGCTTAAGATTTTTGTTTGATACTTTCTTCATGCTTAGATTATGCTTTCGACTTTTTGAGTTCTAGTATGGGGTTTTTTAAGTCTTAGGCTAGGAAACATTGAGGACAATGTTTAATTTTAGTATGGGGTAGTATATCTTCGATATGATCTTACCTACCTTTGCCCGTTGTTCTCACGTACCCTGTTTTCCCACAAAAATTTTAAAAATTTTAAGTCTTAATATCTAGTTTATTGTTCATATAAAAAAAATATGTTAGTTGAAAAAAAAATAGTTGACACAAATGTAGGTTTTCCGTTGGTGAGAATGAAAAGTAAATTTTGACCCGACCGGTTTTATATCTTAGCTTTCTCCTTAACTGTAAATAGATTGATTTTTGCTAATCTTTTATACAAGGAGCTATAAAACGCAAGTCTAGCTTGAAAAAGTCAAGACTTTGCAAGTTCCCATAATTGATTTTAAATATGCGAAGATCGATTTATTAGAATAAAGATTGTTGCCAGTCTATGTGACTTGTTAAAGTGCCGATCTTAATTCGTTAGGCTAAGTATTCACGAGTTTCTTTATTAGAAATTTTAAATTGTGAAGAACAAGAGATGACAGAGTAGAGTGTAAGTTTTGGTGCTAAACATAGAATAGTTGGATTTCTTTAAGGCTCATAAGTGTTAATTGTGGCTTTTTCTCCCATTAGCTTGTTTCACCTTTATATATAATTGTTTAATAAATAGAGTTGTGCGGTTTTTTGGTTAATAATTAGTTAATAGAAGTTTTCTTTAGTTCCTTTGTGATTAAGATGAGTACACATCAGGAATACTTAATTTGGCATACTATATGTATCACATTAATAAATATTTTGCTTATCCCTTAAAGAGCCTTAGGGTATATGGGGTAAGTAGAATTTAATAAGTGAAATTATAGCCTTATTCATTCCTTAAAGAGCCTTAGGGTATATGGAATGGATATTGTTGCTTAATTTTTGTCTTGTTTGTACCTTAAAGAGCCTTAGGGTATATGGTGCAAATAAGATTGGTCCATTTATGTCTTAAAGAGCCTAAGGGTATATGACGTAAATGGTAATAGATAGGTCCATTTATGTCTAAATCCTAAGGGTATATGACGTAAATGGTACACTTGCTTAGTAACCTAATCAAAGCCAAATTTTGGTCGCCTCGATGTGGACTTTAATCTTGATTGCATTTGATCTTTTGAAAAGGGCTAGGAGCTAATTATTGCATTTTTAACCGTTACGCTTTATTTTTGGAATTAATAAGTATCGAAATAAAGTCTTAAAGATCCTTCGGGTATATAACTTAAATAAAATCTTGAGATACAAAATTAGGAATAAGGGAGGAAAAGTAAGTACGCAATTAGCTTTTATGAGTAGTGTTAGCATCATAACTTGTATTTTACAATGATCTTGTTTTTAAGCTTGGCTTGGAGAGGTAAAAGTCGGGGACGATGAATTTATCCATTTGGACACTTTTTGTGCTTTTTGTGCCGTGATCCTAAAAGTTATCAATGAATAATGAAAGCATTACATTATGTCACACATGTATAAATTGTAGTTAGGTTATAAATTATAAAATCATAAAAATGGAAAAAGTTTTATAAAAATGGGAAAATGAGGTGTTTTAAAGCTTGTGATTTTTTAACTTTCTCCACAAAAGTCTTTACTACTTCTTAAAGGATTAGTTTGGGGAGGTTTTGAGGTATTTGGTTATAGAGCATATAATTTTGCGTGAGGACATGCAATCGTTTAGTTTGGGAAATTTTGATATGTGTGAAAACACATATCCGTTGTATATCAAAAATGGCCCTTAAAAGACAAAATTATGCTTAAAATGCTTGTATATTGCTTGTTTTGTCTTTGTGATTGTGTAGGTATGGATATAGTAAAAATCGTAAGAAAACAGTCAAACACGGACACGAGATAGAAGAGCACACAAAGAGCCAGAAGTTTCAACACAAAGGTCAACTCAAAGTCAACCTTGGTCAACCCTGGTTAACCACAAAAAGACAAAACCCCTCAAAATACCACAAAAGCCCTAAATGTTAAAACCATCTTCACTAAAAACCCCTAAAACCCTAACTCCGTTAACTAGCTACTAACGGTCGTTATCCTTAAAAACTAATAACCTTAAACCTTTTACCCGGCCTAAGTCAACGCTCAAAGTCCCGGTCAAATAAAATCAAACGGATAACAAATTAATTAAAAAGGGCGCGTATTAACTATTTACTATTCATCGTCTCCTCAACGATTTACCAAGCTCAAAACAAGGGGTTAAATCCCAACAAACCCTCCCATTGGTTGAATCCCAACAAGATTGGACACGCGGACATCGAAAGAAAGCACACCAATGATTGATTTTTACTCTAAATCTAGTGTAAAAGAAGCACAAATGGACTGACACACGGAATGCCACATTGGCAATTCGTGTGCTCATTCAATTAATCCAACGGCTCAAAGTTAGGATCCAATGATGGGAAAAGATTGAAAGGCCAAGATCAAGTTTGGTTTACCCAGCTTCATTAAACGAGTAATTAACCCTTCTAGATGCTCAAATGACATGGCAACAAAGATGCTAAGTGCCAAGTGACATCTCAACAACAAAAACGTCACCAGATGCTATGATTGGTCAAGATAACTCAAGGGAATCACAAGTGGACTACTAAGAAACACACAAAAAGGGAATTATTGCACTAAATCAAGTGTAAAAGAAGCACAAGAGCTCCTAACAACTTGGATTGCCAGCGTGGCAATCCTTGTGCCTCATTTTGATCCAACGGTCAAAGATAGGCATCCAATGATTAGAAGGAATTAAAGGTCAAGATCAAATGGAGTGTGTATGAGTCTAGATCCTTCTCCCTATGGCTATAAATAAGAAGCTTCACGCACTCACAGAGGACAACTAGGAGTAGGAGTAGCTTAGAGTAGATTTAGCTTTTAGCTTGTACGTTTTTAGCTTATGTTCTTTAAATTCTATGTAATTTACCTTTTCAAGTATTGTAATCCTTTAAGTTTTCAATAAAATTCAGTTTCATTTAATTTCATGTTTTAATTCCAAACTCTTCAATGCAATCTGTTTTAAAAAAAAGCATCATAAGCACTCTACACTCCCCAAAAGCTACTCTAACTGCTTTTAGATTGTATTCTTAGTCAAGCCTTTTAAAAGCTTAACTAAAAAAAAAAAAAAAAAAAAGTTTGGTTATGCGTATTACCTCCCCAAATTTACCTCAGCATAAATGGAAGGGAAACCAGTAATGGATGGTTACCAGGACCTTACCAGCTTATCATTGGATAAGATGAAGCTTTGTAAAATAGCTTCTCGAGCATTTTATTGAGCCTTGTTTTGTGCAGAGGTCTGTAAGTTTTCCATTTACTTTTTCTAGTTTTAAACTGCATTATAGCTTTAAACTGCTTATTATTTGCTTATTGTTGTTTAATGTAGCTTATATTAGTTTAATTTAGTTGTTAGAAGTTTAATTAGTTCATAGTAGCTTAATTCTTAAGTTTACTTTGTTTATTGTTATAAAACAGTGAAAAAAAGTCAAAAATAGTAGCATTTACTGTAGGCTTATTAATCTGGCTTATTTGATTATTGAAATTTGTTCATTAGGTCTGTTAGAAGCTTATTACTATCTGGTATTTAGAATTTGTGCTTTATTTCTTTATTTCATAAGCTGAAAATAGATTTTTGGAGTTTAAAGGGGTGTTTGGCTTATGGCAGTACTAACTTGAGTTAATACTGCCCATAGCTTTGTGTTCTTTTAAATCAATTTGAAACTTCATATTTGAGCTTATAAATCTAAGTTTTAAGGTCCTTGTAGGTTTAAATCTGTTTTTAATCATATTAGTTAGTAGTTGCTTGAATCTACTTAAATAAATTCAGATCCTAGTGCACTTTAAGCTCAAGTTGGTTATAGTTCTCATTTTGCATTAAGTTTGATGTTTTAAATGTGTAGATTTTAGTTCCTTAGGCCTGCACTTTTTGGATTTGAGATTTGGTTATTTTGTGCAAACTGCATCAGCTGTCATAAACAGACAAATAGCCATTTTAAAGCTGAAAATTCAGCAAGCAAAAGTAGTTGTTAGCTTTTGATTTTCATAGCACAAGTAGATTTTAGGACAAATTAGTTATATTAGGGCTTATTTTAGTTTAAAAAGCTTATTTGAATATCTGTTTTTGATCTGCAATTTAGCTCTTTGTCTTTTCATTCAAAAACCAAAAATTAAGGTAAAACTGCATAAGCAGCTTTTTCATTAAGCATTTTCCTTAAGCATTTGATTTTCAAAATAGTTTTTAAAAGCTGTTTTAAGTAGCTTACAGGTCAAGGTTTAAGTTGGAATAAGCTAGATTCTCATAAGGTTCCATCTGCTTATTAAAAATTAAGCTCTAAGTTGCCCTTAAGGGCTGTTTGGTTTGAAATTTTAGTTAAGTGCTTATTTGACTAAAACAGCTTTTGGCTTATTCTTTTGGCTTGTTTCTAGCTCAGACTTGCTTGTTAAATTAGCTTTAGTGTAGTAGTAGCTTAATGTTCTTAAATTTTAGCTTAATTTAGCTTATTTGTACCTTTAGTTTTGAAAAAAGCCAAAATAGTCTTAAGTAGTATTTGTCAAAGTTTTTAGCTACTTTTTGGATTATTTGTTGGTTTTCATAAAAAGCTTTTTTTGTTAAATTTGCTTATTTTGAGCTGTTTTACAACTTTGCTTTTGAAAGTTTTTGCAAAAAGAAAAAAAAAGGAAAGAGGGGAAGTCAGGGGTGAGCAAGGCTCGAACCCCTTACCTCAACCCTCCTCAACCTTTTATAAACCTCAACACACACACTCACCACTGCGCCCTTGGGACTTTTACGTCCTAAGGTGCACCTTTAATTCTTTTAACACCTTTTTGAGTTTCTTTTATAAATAAGCACTTCGTGTGCTTTTCTGCTTTTTCCCGGCTTATTGAGTTTAGCATTTTAGGATTTTTTTTATTTTTCCTGCATTCTACTCATAATCAGCTATTTTTAGTAATTTTCTTAAATTTTTAATTCAAAGTTTGGTATTTTTAATCATTTATTTTTGTTAAAAACTTTAAAAATTCATAAAAAATAGAAAAATAATCAAAAAAATAAATTTCTTTTTTATAAATTTTTTTATCATATTTTAGGCTTAGGATTTAAATTTACTCTCGTAGGGTTAAAAATTTATAGTTTCGCTTTTTAAAGAACGGGATTTGATTCCCGTTCTCGTTTTCTTCATTTTTTACTTTACGCACCCTCGGTTTAGGATTTCCTTAGCTTTTTTCTTACAAGTTAGTAATTAGGATTAGAAAAAGTTAAAAAAATCATTTTTAGGTTTAATTTAGGTTTTAATTGTCGCGTTTCTTTAATTCCCGTTTACGTTTTAATGCTTACGTGTTTAATTTTCATTTCTTGTTTACTTGTTTTCGTGCATTTATCTACTTGTCATTTATATTTAGTAGGATTTAGAAAACCCAAATCAAAAATATTTAAAACCATTCAAAACGCGCGATCACTGACTTAACCGATTTTTAATTCACGCTTCGTTAAGGGAAAACGACCCGGGAGGTTTTTGATATAACGTTTTGGTTAAAAGCATTTATCTTGAATCCGACGAAAAATACTTACTATACTATAATTGTCTAATCCTTATATACTTATATATTATATTATATAGAGTGTGTTCGGACGGGATCAGTCCACTTCTCTTTCTTCTGTCTCAATTCTAGTCCGTGTTCCATTCCGTGTCATGACAACTTAAATACTTCATCCGAAGTACCTTAAGCATTTTTAATTCGCGAAATGCAAATTAAAATGTCACTACTATTTGTAAAATTTTCGTCAAAAACTAAGTCCAAACCTCCTCACTGAGGGCGGCCTCCATACCCTAGGCGGCCCCCCAATATATCTGGGACCGCCAGGTGATATGGGACCGCCATCAACAGACACTAAATCTGAACTCTTAATCAAAAAAAATTCAAAACACAAAAACAAACACCTCCTTTCATATCAGCAGCGACGAACACGAACCCAACACTCTAAAAACTCAAAATCAACCACTAAAACTATAATTAAAGATCAAATCAACACATACAATGACTCACAACATCTTAAAGATCATCAATTGTAAGTCATTTTCTCTATTTTCTTTCAATTTGAGTCTAGGGTTCATGATGAACACTAAAATTAAAATTGAGGATTTTTCATTTTTCTTTCAATTTTGTACAATTAAGACTACTAGGATACAATGTATAACTAATATGCTTCCCATAGACAAGGATTTGCATACATTAGTGAATTTGTTGAAAAATTGATTTCGAACCAAAACCCCAATTTTATATATTCAATTACTCAGGTAGAACTTAATGAATTATGGTTATGCATTGTCAATACAACTTAAAAACGTTTTCAAACACATGCATAATTATCTCATGAATAAATTTTGAGATACGTAATTCATATGTATTTTTTGACTTGTTTGGATGAGCAAAATCAAACTAAGGAGCGTTTGGATTAACTTTTAGGATTTTATTTTTAGGTCGAGTTAATCGTTACTCCACATTTGTCACATCTAGGCAAACACTGGGCACAAACTCAAAATATCAACACATATGTAAGATATTAAAGTGTGATTTTATTGTTTTATTTTAGGTAACAATGCCTCCAATTACCTCACTAGATCATTAAAAGACCCGAAACTACATTCCACTCATATCAAATGAATTTAATCAACCCTTAAGAAACACAATTGCAAATCTTGAAAAACGATACTTTCATGAGGGTAGGGTTGTGAGTCAAAACTTTGAAAACATGAGTCATATCCGTGCTAAGTTTGAATCAATTAACTTTAATTGTTTGTTAATGAACAAATTGTTCCTCGTTTTGTTTTTGAGTTCTATAGTCAACTAACTTTTGATTATAACTCCACGAGTCATTTTGTGGTTAACTATTTATACAAATTAAGTCATTCTCTCTCACTCTTAAGGAATTTGGTCAAATCCTAAAGATATCGTTCAAAGGTCATGCATTACACACCGACATGTGGTCACTCGACTACTTGTCAATAAGTGTTTCGAGCAAAGGTTGTTATAAAACCACTCCTCCATCTCCAAGTGTCGTCAAGTCCTTCATTCAAATTCCTAGACAAGGTCAAGTCACTCGTACTAAAAACAAGAAAACCATTGTCGTCGACAAAAACAAAATCTTAACTCGCGAAATTCAACCTCATATGAAACCATGGATTGATATCATTCGTGAAAACGCCATTTGTCTAGGAGGTTATAAGGATCATGTCCCCGCGTGTCTTTTGGCCGAAAGCTATTGCATTGAAACCTTCCACTCGATAACAATCTATACCGCATTCTTCATTCTCAAAAAATGAAAAAAACTCGAATCAACCTAAGGAACTCTTACCTTATGGAATGCTTTTGACTAGATTGTTCAAACATGTTGTGTCCGTCTTTCCTGAGCTAGCAATTGATCTATATATCTCACATGATCGAGTCATGCATCCCTTCGCTCCTCACTATGAGTGAAAGACGCGATCGAATCGTGGCAAGAAAAGACCTCGTGAGTCAAATGATAGCTCCTCCTCCGGGACTCTAAATCATCTATCCTCATCTCATCCGTTGGATGATCCCATTGATGAAAATGATGATGAATAATTTCATTCTAATCCTTCCTCTCCATCCCAAAACTTCTCCTCCTCGTCCAATGATGTCTCTAGAGTCCGTTAAAACCCTCCTTATGAAAGTCAAAATTTTAACACCTATCTCTCCGAAACTATAAATCTTTAAACCAAACAATGAGATGCTCACCGAGAAGGGTTAAGGTTAATTGGGCAAGCTCTCAAGAACATGATTGGTGGAAAACGGAAGTGAAAATGTTGGCATAACTACTAAGAGAATATTATTATTATTATTATTATCTTTCGTGTTTTATACATCGTGTCTTTTAATATGTTATTCAGACTAGGAATGGCAAATGACAAATTACATTTGACTTGGATGTTTTTCTCAATCTTATCAACGTTCTATGATTAGCAAATTTTATGAATATGACATGCGAACAATGCCACCACTTGCTAAATGATTTGTATGCTAGAATAGGACTACATATTATTTGAACTAGTTGATTCTTGAATTTGGTAGATGCCGAAATCACTGGATTTAAGAAAAAGGGAAAACTAGAAATTTTCTTTCTTCCAGAAAACGGCCCCCTTAATTACCCGGCGGCCCCCCAATATATTTGGGACCGCCTGGTGATATGGGACCGCCGCCAGGGGGGAACAAAAATTTTGAGTTTGCCTCTTTTTCTGTATCTTTGACCTCCTACCTACATTCTCAAGCTGACATTTCTCTGTTTAGCTAAACCATTTTTGGCATCCTCTTCCATCCAAACCATGCTTTGCCATGTTATACTATCCTTTCCATTATTTAAATTATCAAGTTCTCATACTTCACTACCACCCTCACCTTCTTCATCCTCTTCTTCTTCATCATCAATGTCTTGCTCAAACCACCATTCCAACTTCTCTAGAAAACCAAGAATGTCGGTAAGACAAGTATGGAAACGCAAAACATCCACTCCAAAATCATCACCTCCTTCTCAAAATGACTCACCTCCACTTCCTCCAAGAGTCTACTTACAATCTCCTTCACCACTACCATACAATCCCTTAAGAGATCAAATGATCAACCAACTCCACAACATCTCCACCATCCTTGATTCACACACTAATCCATCTAATTCCTACATTCATGAACCACCTTTACCACCACCGCAACAAATCCATCATCCTTCTCATGCTCAAGTTAAATTTCACTCAAGTTTTTGTCATTGTTGCAAGTTTTCTAGACACCAATTCCACTCCTTGAGAAATGAAATCAACTTCATTCACTTTCTTCTTACCCGTCCCATACCTCAAACTCGTGCCCCTCCAAATCATGTGTCACCAACCCCTTCTTTTTCCCTCTTTAATTAATCATTCTCATATGATTAATCTACCTAAATAACACCTTCCCATCTTTTGAGTATGTCATCTTCTACTCTTCAGAAGCACCTAGTGTAGATCTATGCCGTTATAGTCCTTTAATGATTATCTACTTTCTATTGTAATGATTCATACAAATATTGTATGAATTTGTCTTAGCTCGTATTAGATCTAGTTTTATCTTATGTTGTATGAATGTATTAGTTGCATTTGCTATTGTATGAGTTTCTTGATTGTTGAATGAAACTCTCTTTTGGGTGACTTAAATATAATGTGTTGCTTAAAAGATATTTGTCTTGCACTTGTATTTCTAACTTTGTTTTGTAGCAAACAATTTTCGTAAGATCGATCCCTTGGTGCCCCGAACAAGGGGGAGCATACATCAAGGGGGAGTCTTGATATCGTCGATTTCTCTCTTCCTACAACTACTCGACGATCATCCTTTTTGAATTCGACAAAAAGGGGGAGAAATGGAACAAAACTCATTAATAATGTGTAACTATTAATTTTATACAAAATGAGTTTATATTTTGTCATCATCAAAAAGGGGGAGATTGTTAATACAAATAATGTCTAAAAACGTTATTTATATTTTTCGACCTCTCAATGTTTTGATAAATAACAAAAATGTTAAAACTATACGATAAAATTAAACGTATTACAATTATTAATCGAAATTCCATTTCTAAGATTAGTAATCACTTAAGGTATGCAACAAACAAATCAATTAAGCATGATTAGGTGATCAAGAAAATATTTTTCTCCAATCCAAACAGTTTTTTACAAAAGATTCCACAAAAAATTAATATACACAAGATTTCTAATTAAAAGAAAAGTTTTCTAATTAAAACTTAAAATTATTGAAATTCAAATTTCCCCCCCTAAAACGGAAGCTTTTATACCAGATATAACCTTTCCCACAAAAAGACAAAAAAAAGAGCGGAGTCTACCCAGCAGCCCCCTTATAGGCCTGGCGGCCCCCTTATATATCTGGGACCACCGGGATCGCCGCCAGTTACCGTTGGTTTTTCCTGCCTATAAATACTTAAATACTGCACCATCCCTTGCTGAAAATCAGAACCTCTTTGCTTGAATTTTCTCACACTTCTTTCTCTCTCTAAAAACCTTCTTTCTCTCACTAAATATCTTGATCACTAATATCTCTTGATCTTGTTTCAAGCGATCTAATCTCTTCTTCTCATCTTTTCCCTCTCATTCAAGTGCAAAAGAAAAACACTCGTATTCGCCAAGAAATGAAGTGTTGATTAGTGATCTCTCATTCTATTTCAATTTCTAAGTACCAAATTTCTTTCTAATGTAATTATCTTGTTATTTTGTGTGATTCGATAGTGTGTAAATCCGATAGTGTAGATTTAGTGATTGTGTATTGATTGTGAAGTGGTAGATTGGTTCTAGCTTCCACTAGATCAATACCTTTCAAATAAATTATCTTCTCACAACGTTGGTTTTTATTGAAAACATTTTTTGTTAAAATATCGATAACTAAATTAATGCCTAATTATTTATACGGTTTTTGCCCGCTCGAATAACCAAAACACTAATCTAAGTAATCCGAAAATCACTAATCAATATTTCCACTTTTGTAATCACACTTAATTCACTAATCAATTAATCACTTAACAAGCATATATAAAATCTACTCACTAAGCATACTAATCAACAAATAAGCAAACATAATCATTTCAAGCTAAATAAATCTAAACTACGAGTATTGAAAAGAGAAAGAAGATAGAACCGAATAATGAACCGAATCGAATATAAAACACCCGATCACATAAACAAGGCATAATGCCAAGTTTATTTCTCTATTAGACTTTATTTACTTATTAGATATAAAGTTTTGGAACGATTATACACTAATAACTGAGTAACCTCTAATAAAACACTAAACTTAGAAATAACTAGTTTATGTAATCTTTAAGCTCCACGCCAATGAGCAGAATGATTCCATTAACACAAATCAAACAAGAGTTAAAATGAACAATTATAATAATAAGCTAGAAATTAAAACTAAAGACAATAAGCTAACTATAGATCTTATTCCACTCGAAACTAAGGTGTTCAACTTACAAAAGTGAACGAGAGACCGAGAAATCTTTAAAGAAATCAGATTCTAGAAAATTAAGCTACTAAGATTAAGAACAAAAACAAACTATTTATACTTTTTAAAAACTAAAAGTATTAACTAATTCAAATAAGCTAAACGAAACTAAGTTGTAACCAAAAAGAGCTTAAGTGAATAAGACGAGACAAAAAGGTCCCTTACAACAACTATTATGGTTTCGTATAAAAGCTTAAAAAGAAAATTAGCAAAACTAATAAGCAAATCGAATAAGCTATGAAATAGCATATTCCGAATTACTATATTAGAGAAAAAGAGTATGCTTAGATAAGCAGATATTTACTCCATAATAAAAGAAACCTCTAAATAAAATAAGCTAGGAAACTTAACATAAAGTCTAATAATCTAGGTATGGAACTAAATAAGCAGAATAGCTTATCGAACAAAGAAAATAAAAAGGAAAACTAAAAAAGAGCTTATTCAGTCAATGGATTAAGCTAGAAGGAAAGGGCTTATTTTTGAAATAAGCAAAAGAAAATAAAAGATTAAGCCAATAGACAATAAGAACTAGGTAACATTACCACAAATCTTCATCTTTCATTAAAGCAATAAGCAAGTACAATAAGCAATAAGTTGTAAAAAGCTTTTACAAAAGATCCTAAATAAACTAAACTACATAAGCTAAAATTTGAGAGAGAATTAAACTATCTAAAAACCTACACTATACTAAATTCCTACACACCAAAAATTGGATCTAGAAGTCCACTTATATAGCCCAACTCCAACTGGGGGTATTTTTGTAAATTTCCATCCTAACTGCCACATTTAATTGCAATGATTGGTTGTCCTAGCTTCGGGATACCCAATCCTCGTACTTCATAACTGCAACCTAGATATTCTCAGATCCACCAACAAGAGTTTGCCATGTCACCTTTGGAAGCTTCTCGACTGCCAAACCAATGATTGGCTCGGATCCCGAGCTAATCATTAAACCTTGTAATGAATCAAACCTGCCAACCTAACATGCCAATGATTAGAATGCCACGTGTCACCACCTAAGTGGTGCCACGTGGCAAGAGTATAATGGGTGGTCGTCACCAGAGCCATCGCCTGAGCCACTAGTCAACGGTGGTGGTCAACGGCGGCCAACAATGGTCAATGGTGGCAGACCACCGTGAACCACCGCCGGACCACCACCAGACCACTGACAAACGGGGTTTTTATGGTCGGAACAGTGGGGCTGGCAGGGTCAGGTGGGTCTATTTGGATCGGTCGGGTTTTGCCCACGTGGCACTAACCTGAGTGTGGGGGGGGCCACTTGGCTAACGAGTAATCACCCATGGGGGGGGGGGGGGGGGGGGGGGGGGGGGGGGGGGGGGGGGGGGGGGGGGGGGGGGGGGGGGGGGGAAAGATCAAAGCTGGTAAAGAGAGGAGTCGAACCCGAGACCTTTCCGTCAAAGGTTTAACTCAACCCTCTATAACCAACTATGCTACACCCAACCATCATAGTATTAAGCAATAAAATTTGTATTTATGGAGAGATAAGGCTGGGCCAGGCCAGTTTTAATAAAGGGTTCAAAATGGTCGTATAGGGTTCAAATAAGAAAGGTTCAAGGGGAAAGTAAGGTACCTATAGATTCGTAATTTCGTGTTCTTTCCAATCGAGTGATCGTGAGATTTTTAAGAGTTCGTTTGAGTCTCGATAAACGTGAAAACGTCATCGAAAGTCACCCAAAAATTACCGTTTTGCTTTGTTTTCAATCCTTTGTACCTGTAAGACATAATAACACAATACAAACATATTTACAACATAATTATCCATATTTTAGTGTTATTAGTCCAATTTAAAGTGTTTTCCTGGGTGTAAATAATGTGTGTTTAAGCATACATCAATGGGTACTATATTTTTAATGATAAAAGCGATTAACAAATATCAAGTTTAGAAGAATTATGGCGTAACTGGCCCGCAGTAGTTACGCCGTAATTAATCATTGTTGAAGAAGATATTTGTGCCGAATAAGGGTTACGGCGTAACTGGGTTGATGTAATTACGCCGTAACCAATTTTTATACTAAATGATGGAATGCCACGTCAGAAGAGTTACGACGTAACTCGGCCGATGCAGTTATGCCGTAATTATGACTCGGACCAGGGACTAAAAGTGCATATTTTTTAGGAAGTTTTAAGAATGAAGAGTTACTATAAGGGAACCTCAGGGGCTGAACTCGTACAAAGCCCAAACTACCTCCTTTATTATAAATAGTCAACAAATGAATGCATATGGATTCATTAATTCATTCAGTGGTGCTTTAGCCGACAAAAAAAGGAATAAGGGTTTCGAGCAGTAGGGGTTTGCCATGGCATTCGACTAGAGGATCTCAAACATTAGTCTAGCACGAATTGTAATTATACTTCAACTCTTTATGATTGGATCTAGCAATATAATTAGTTGATGTTGTGATTCCTTGTGTTTTATTTATTATTCGTCGGCATTTAATTTATTTAGTTATCTTTTGATTATTATTTCATGATCTTTTTGTCTTTCTTGCAATTTTAATTGGTTGTCTGTATAGCTTTAGATTCCCTCCGAAGCTTTGTTTTGAGATTGTGCATGCGCTAAGGACTACATGATCCCAAAGATCCTAGCGCACAATTAACTGCGAGATGACCAATCTTGTTAGTTGTTGGCTTACACTTTAGATAGTTCTGGCACATTACTTTAAGGAAACCATTAATCAGTGTGAAGTGAGAATAGGTTAATTCTCCCTGCGAGTCCATTCCACTCAGTAAACATAAGTTAGGTTACAACTTCAGTAGGCTCGAATCGTATGGTCACTAAGGTCTAGAGGCTGAGAAAAGAGTATTTTTGTATTTTTATAATTTATGAAAGCAAGTAAAATCTCGAGTTTGAAGCGGGTTTTATTTTTAAACCGTTAAACTACTCCTAATTCTATACTAATTGCAAGAAAAGTAAATGTGATGGAAAAACTCTTATGGTTAAACAAATATGTTTACCTAATCATGCACTACTCTCTAGTTGTTGTCTCTTGTTTTATTACCCATCACCCTCGTAATGGAATGTGTAAGTATCTAATAATTAAACACCTAACTCAGAATCAACCCAAATGGCAAGGTATTATGAAGACTATTGCATGAGCATCATTTAACCTAGCTACGATCGAGAGGTTAAAAGATAATTGCTTTAGAAAAACCTAGACGTCTTCGCTCAACAATTAAGAGGCTAGTTTTCTAGATCCTAATGCGCACGTCATTAATAAGAAGTAATAATCAAAGATAAACAACTAGGTTTCATGCAATCATAAGCAAACACAAAAAGTTAATATCTTTGATACGGTTGGAGTTTTTGAGACCTTGATTAAAGTTTAGCTACTTTTTTGAAAGACTATTTACAACACGAACATCTAATTTATAATTTGAGAGATTGACACCATCATTTTAAATAAGGGTGGCGATTCGAGTCGGGTTCGGGTTAACAGGTTGGCGGGTCAAAAAACCCCAACCCGAACCTGACCCATTTGAACAATCGGGTCAGCTATGTCAACCCTAACCTGTTTAAACATAACCCGAACCTGACCCACTTAACCCGTATATATACTTGTGTTGGCGGGTTAAATAGGTTACACGGGTTGAATAGGGTAAACGGGTTTCAGGTTGGCCCATTTAACCCGTTTTATATACAAAAACTGATACATTACATGGGTTAAACAAGTTAAAAAACTAGTTAAATAGGTATGTGGGTTGACCCGTTTAACCCATTTAACCCGTATAATAATATAATATATATAATTTTTAATTTATGGAAAAAATCTTAAACGGTTTGGCGGGTCGACCCGATTAATTTTTTCCCAACCCGAATCTGACCTGTTTAATAAACGGGTTAGATGGGTTGACCCAAAATCGACCCGGAATCTATTTATACTTAACTCGAACCTGTTAATTTTCGTGTCGGTTTCAGGTCGGGTTTTGTGTCGGGTCAGAAATTGTCACCCCTAATTTTAAAATTCATACATGAGAACTTTGTATCAGGTAAAGATCTAAGAGAAACCTTCATCATCAATTGATTTGAATGAAAGTAGTAATATGTGCAAGTTTCAAGTCAATGACCTTGTTTTCCTTAACTTTATAAGGCTAGGTACCATAACATTTCAACACCGAAAAAATAATCTCA
>BQNB010092628.1:12835-25860 GCA_026074375.1 Tanacetum coccineum | reverse complement strand
TATATATATATATATATATATATATGTTGCACTGCTTTTGACTCCCTGAGTTCTACAGGCGTATACTTGTTTACTTTATCGTGTCTCAAGATAAGTGTTTATTTTAAAATTAAATCAATTAAAATTTATCTTAGTGACCATGGCAGAAGTGTGCAGACAAAAACTTAAAATTGAAACCAAACCGAACTAAAAAAACGAACTGAATTAAACATTCCGTTTCGATCTGATATGATTTTGACAAAATAAAAACCTAAAACCGAATTCACACACATGCACGAACGCACGCACAAACGCTTAAAACTATTTAATAATATGAATATAACACTTTTTAAGTTTAAAACTTTTTTATGCTAAAATTTATATAATTAAATAAATAAATATATTAAATTACGTAATTTAATTTGAATGTGGTTCAATTCAGTTTTCGAATCTAAAAAAAATCAAACTAATCGAAACGAATAAACTAAACATCTCGATAATCAAATCATTGAAGTATTGAACACCCTAGACCAGAGATGCTATGCAATAATTTATTGACGGAAAATATTGTCGCTGAGAATTTATTAAACTTTGGTCATTTTAAAATGAAAATTTTATGAACAAAAGAAGTATTACTACTGTTTTTCGCTAATACTTTTCGTACGCTAGTTTTGACAAAGATAGTTAACAAACAAAAATGTTGTAATTAATCGTGTACCCCCGGCCACACAGGACCTATCATGCACCCTCATTCAACATATATAAAACCACCACCATCATAACTCCGGTTTCATAGTAAAACACACAACATCTCTCCTTCCTGTTTGGTTTTGTACTTTTGTTTCTCTCTCTCCCCTACACAGTTACACCTAGACACACACTCAATTCAGTTAAAGTTTTAAGGTATGTTTACTTCTTGTTTGAATTTACTACTATTTAATCATAATTAATCAGCTTGTTTATATATAGATCTAGTTACGTTTGTTTTTGTACAACTTATCTGCATATAGTTTGTTATATAATCCATAATCGTGAAAGGCTAGTGATTTACGAGGTTGATACGTGAAAGGTCATTAAAGGTGGCTTGGACTAGTTGCCAAAAAAACAATTACAAAAAAATAGTCACTGTTTATTTAAGGAGATATTTGCACACATTCACTTATGATCTTTACACAACATGAATACATGATACAAGCAGTATAAGTTATACAACCTAAGATGTTGTGTGAAAATGAAACTTAGTGGGGTCGAGTTACTAACATATAGATGATGGACAAATATGTTGGATGCATTTCTTGATAGATGACGACGTAATGCTACAGTTTAGTTTAGGGTGTGTTTGTTAAGCTTATATGTGGGCTTATGAGTTTATATGATTTCAGCTTATATTTATAAGCTCAAATTTTCCGGCTTATTTTAAGACTTATGGACTTATATTAGCTTACTATATCATAACAACATTATATAAGCTCACAAGTCTCGAAAGTTTCCATAAAATTTGAGCTTTTGAAAAATAAGCTGAAATCACATAAGCTTATAAGCCCACAACTTAGCTCAAACAAACACCCCCTTACTTTAGTTTTGGATTTGAATCTAAATATTTATAATGGTTGTATGAAATGCAGAAATTTGATTATATAAAGAGATTTAGTTATGGCTCCAGCAGCAGCAACAAATGGATCGGATTCGATAAACCCGAGAGGTAATTCAAAATATAATACTCCGTATATTGTTGCACGTACGTTTTTATTGGACTTGTTGCGCTGTGAGAATATTTTATTTGGTTGATTCAAGATGTGATACCTTTTTTTAAAAATCTGAAATGAATAATAAAATAGTAACTTTGTCCGTTAATATTATTCATTCCTTGTTATTAAAATATTAGGCTGTTTTGCTATGTAGATCTGTTTTTGTTTGCTTATGTTGTGTTTTGAGATTTGATTATTGGCACAGAATGGTGACAATGGAAAACTTTGATATTATCTTAGCTGTAACGTATAAGTAGTAATTGAATTTGCTCTATCTAATACAATTGGTTTTCCTTTTACGGAAATCTCTTCAATTTGAAAAGTCAATGCTTTATACGTTATGTTTTGATATATAAATTATTATACGCTTTGAACGTAACTGGTAACTAAGCTTAAATTTTCAACTAGTATAACAAGTTAAAAAACTGTTGCTATTAAGTTGCTTAAGACATCTACTCCATATCAACTTCGTTTTTCGAAAGAAGAAAATGTTGCTTCTTTAAGGATCAAGAGTGTAAATGTCATGTCTTATTCGCCCTTGGTTTTCTCAAATTCTAGAAACAAGTACTCCTATAAGTCTAGTCAAACAATATCATGTTTTTAATAACTATAACGTTCTTGGTTGGCGTTACAGATGTCTGTATCGTTGGTGTTGCACGTACACCACTTGGTGGATTTCTTGGTTCTCTTTCATCCTTACCAGCCACCAAACTCGGATCAATAGCAATTGAAAGTAAGTTATGGTTTGTTTCTTTTAGTAAGATTTGGACAATGTGTGTTTCTTTTATCATGCTCTTCTTAACTGTTTTATGCAAATTTTTAGGTGCTCTAAAGAGGGCAAACGTTGATCCATCACTTGTGCAAGAAGTATATTTTGGAAATGTTCTTAGCGCTAATTTGGGGCAGGGCCCTGCAAGGCAAGCAGCATTAGGTGCAGGGATTCCTAATACAGTCGTCAGCACCACTATTAACAAAGTTTGTGCATCAGGGATGAAAGGTGCGCCAACTATTTCTGTAAATACTCTTTACTATGTTCAATTGTGCATTTGTTCATAGTGCGAGGTTAAATTTGGTGGAATATTACTTGGCGTATGTAACATGTATTTTTGGTAACTGCAGCAACCATGTTGGCAGCACAGAGCATCCAATTGGGAATAAATGACGTAGTTGTTGCTGGTGGTATGGAAAGCATGTCTAATGTCCCCAAATACATTGCCGATGCAAGGTTAATATTCTCTTCACTACTTGTATTGCCAATGTCTATTTGAACTCGACCACCTCTTTGTCTAGTTTTAGAAATTATTATTAGTAGTAGTCTTATTGTTTGTGTTACTTTACATAAATAGTAATTTCAAATGAATAAACCTTCACACAGTATTGGAAGTTATTCCGAAAATGATCACATTCTCCCTACTCTGTAGCTTCTTCATTTTCCAAAATCAAATTAGAAGTTCTGTACAGGTTGCTGTAATAGTACTTTAGCATAATGCACGATGTAGCTGAGAATTCTAGCAAGGGCTTACAAAAAACAGTGATACTGGTTCTTATTTGCAGGAAAGGATCTAAATTTGGACATGACACTCTTGTTGATGGAATGGTGAAAGACGGGTTGTGGGATGCTTTTAACGATTTTAAGATGGGAAACTGTGGTGAAATATGTGCTGATATGCATGAACTTACCAGAGAACAACAGGTACAGTATTTACGAACTTCTTTTTCTGTACTGCTATTAATTATAAAAAAACTATGATGGATAAGTTCATCACTGCATGACATTGTTAACTGATACGTGCAGGATGACTATGCTATTCAAAGCTTTGAGCGTGGTATTGCTGCCCGAGATAGTGGCGCCTTTGCTTGGGAAATAGTTCCTGTAAGATTACTTGTATTACTACTTGTATTACTGGAATTTAGATGCTAAGCCTTTTTTACGCTCTAATTGCTTTGTCTGGAACTGTACAGGTAGAAGTACCTGGACCAAGAGGACGACCATCGACTATTGTTGACAAGGATGAGGATTTGGGAAAGGTAATGAACTGTTCTAACGATATGCTGATGCCACGTCTAATTACACCTATTGAAAACCGAGAATGTTAAGTCTTGTCATGACATTGTGCTTTCATACATAGTATTACATATTAATCGTCTCTAAATTCTAATCACTCTGATTTGATTTAATTTTTTTCAGTTTGATCCTGCTAAATTGAGGAAGCTTCGCCCATCTTTTAAGGAGAATGGTGGTAGTGTCACTGCTGGAAATTCTTCTGGTATAAATGACGGTGCCGCTGCACTTGTGTTGGTTAGTGGGGAGAAGGCACTTGAGCTTGGGTTAAAGGTGATTGCTAAGGTTTCTGGATATGCTGATGCTGAACAGGTAATTACGTAATAAGTATGATATATATATAAAGATAAATTGAAATGCAAAATCAATGCGATAATTATAATTTATGATGCCAATATTGGGCAAAATTACAGAAGTTATAGAATAAGCACTCATGAGATGTATCAACTGACGTTGCAGGCACCAGAGCTGTTTACAACTTCTCCCTCCCTTGCTATACCAAAGGCTATTTCAAGAGCCGGATTAGAGGCTTCCCAAATAGATTTTTACGAAATTAATGAAGCATTTGCAGTAAGCATTCCCACTTTTATAGTCAATGTAGAGTATATCTTGCTGTTCCAAATCTTATTATTTCATCTGGAAACCGCAGGCTGTTGCACTTTCAAACCAAAAGCTGCTTAACTTGGATCCAGTGAGTTCTTCTCTTTCTATCTCAACTCCCTCGCGCGCGCGCGCACACACACACACGCAGACAGCAGAAAAAACACAAAGCATTATCACATATATGATATTGCATTAAGCATCTTGTGTCTACTTTGACTGTCCAGGCAAAACTAAACGTACATGGTGGTGGTGTGTCGTTGGGACATCCTCTAGGTTGCAGTGGTGCCCGTATTATTGTCACACTATTGGGGGTACGGTTATTTACAGTTACATTCCATCCATACCACATATACCTTGCATATGTGATTTGAGTATATTACTGAGAAAAGACATTGGCCTAGTGCTTAAGGCGGATCTAATCGTGACAATACTATACAGGTTTTGAGGCAGAAAGGCGGCAAATATGGAGCAGCGGGTGTGTGCAATGGAGGTGGAGGTGCATCGGCTTTTGTCGTTGAGCTTGTTTAATCTTGAGGACTTTCTAACTAAACCAAAATGTTGTGCTAGTATTTTTTTCTTTTCTATGTTTTGTTTTTTCGCTTTTTTTTGGTTAATTTGTTTTTTTACTCAAGTTATCTCTACCAATAAAATTATGTGTACTTAGAATCTTTAGATAAACAAGCTTATTGTGCCAGTTGCTTATTAATAAATCGTGCATTGCGCTTTTTGCCATTTGTGAAGAACAATCAAATACTACAGTGATGTACAAATATAATGGACAAAGAAACGTAAAGGATTGTTATTTCACAATGAATAGTGACTTAATTTTTTGCCAAATGTGTAGTAGGGATATATAATGTCTTGATTTGATGGTTTTTGCAGAGAATTTAGCATTTAACAAAACACAAACTATATGATTTGATGGGTTTTCCAAGCTATGATGGCAAAGACGGAAGAGGGTTTGTGTGAGAAGGAGGATGCGCACATGCGATCGTTGTGAATCCTCAACGCCAATAATGCAAGGAAGGACATTAAAGCAAGGAAGGAGTCTCCGAGGGTTGAGGCGAAGAACAAAGTGAGAGTGGAGCTGCCCACGTGAGAGGCTAAGAGTAATAATAGAAAAAATAGCACCTAAGGTAGAGACCAAGGGTAAACCGAGGCCAAAGTCCAAGGCGGAGACCAATGGACTTGATTCGTGAGCACAATTGTAAACGAGATATCCACAAGAGCCTTAGTCGATACAGGAGCAACTCATAACTTTATCTCGATAGATGAAGCTAAGAGACTTGGGCTTGAGACGATGGAGGATAGTGGACGGATCAAAGCTACAAACGAGGATGCCAAACCAATTAGCGGTGTTGCACGAGATGTTAAGGCCAAGATCGGGGAATGGGAAGGAGAGTTAGACTTATCAGTCGTTCCTATGGATGATTACAAACTCGTGGTCGGGGTGGAATTCTTCAATAAGGTACAAACCGTTCCCATCACGTTAATTAACACATTGTGCATTTTAGATGAATGTTGAGTGTGCACGATGGCAATGGAGAGAGGTACAAAAAGTACAACCAAGATGATATCTGCAATGCAACTCGAGAGCTGCTTCAAGGAGTTGAAGCAAAATACAAGCGATGTATCAAGCGACGTAGAGATGTCGAGAGATACCAAAGGTGTCCTTAAAGAGGTTAGGGGCACAATATCAAGTGTTTTACCCGAGCGATGTGCACAAGAGAGTTGCCACAAAGGTAGAAGATGTACGAGGAGGAGACATCGTGTTACAAAACACGAACAAGGATCAACCATGAAAGAAGCCAAAGGAGAATCAAGTATACCCTCTAAGGCATGCCATGTGTGAGATTCAGTAATGTTGAAAAGAATACACGATGAGGGCGTCACGAGCTTAGGTGGGGGAGGATGTCATGACCCGCACGCTTGATTGAGTCGTTTCCTTGGTTAACCAGGATTTTAGATTATTCTACACTTGCCTAGAAGACCAAAGAATTCTATGAAATGTGCAAGAAGGTCTTGAAAGCCTTTGGAAGATCATGGAAGCTCTTGGAAACGCTAGATACTTGTACCCATGTAAGGTTGTAGAACATGTGACTATCTTGGAGTTTGTACATAGTTTCCCTAAATTCATATCATAAATAGATAGCATCCTCATTTGGAAAACCATCTCAGTTCACTTATAATCCTATCTTGTAAATCATCTTTTAGAAATACAAACCAAGGTGCGGGATCATACTTAGGATTGTTTTCGTCTTTGCAAGATCGAGATCGAAGATTAGATCGAAATCTTAAAATCCTATTATAATGCCATTTTCTTAGGGTGTGTTTGTTTCATTAAGATGTTTTAGGTCTAAGACTATGTTTGGCAACAAGCGTTTTGGAGCGTTTAGGAGCGACAAACGACAAATGGTAAGCGTTTTAATGAAAAGCTTGTTTGGCAACACCTCAACAAGCATTTGAATATTGTTTAACCGCTCCAATCTCAAATGCTTCTTGAAGAAGCATTTCAGAACTTCTCCTAGCAGTTTGTTATAAAATTACATTTATACCCTCAAATATAAAATTTATAATTTCTTTAATTGGGTTATATGCCATTTTTTTTAATTTTACACTTTCTAATTACAACTTACAGCTACGTTACCAAACACATTTTTTAAACAAACAGCTACTGCTTACTGCTCCTGCTACTGCTTACTGCTCCTGCTACTGCTACGTGTCGCCAAACATACCCTAAATCTGACTACCACATCTTACTGGTAAGAGATGGCTATAAAGTTTGAATCAAATAATGTTGTTTATTTTTATATAATTGTCTGAATGATTTTAATTATCATAATACATATCTTAAAATTTTACATATTAAAAAACTATTGCACAATTCTTTTAAAAATTAAACATAACTTGACACACTAGTCCAATAATGACATACATGAATCCAATATCCGTTTGGTTTGTAGATGAGTTTAGGATTTGAATTATGAGTTAGATTTGGGTTTGATAAAATTAAATGTAGAGAGTGAAAATATATTATTATATGTTAAATATTTATTTTAGAATTTTATTTATAATAAAATAATACATATTATTATAAAAGACAAAAGCTGAGCCACAAATTGTTAAAACCCGGGTACTTTCTCAAAATTTAGAAAGTGTGAGACCACTAGGTCTCATAGCCAATTTTAAAACTCATATATCAAAACAAACACATTAAAATTTGATCTTTAAAGCCAAATCCAAAAGTAAAGGACCCAAACCAAACGGGCCCTGAAATATATCAAATGAATATTTGAGCCCATTAGAAACAATATAGAAACAAAGTCCACCACTTAACCTAAAATAAACTAAAACCTAAGAATAGCACACCAATATGCCACATATCTTTCTGCCACCAAAACCTTATCCAATTTGTTTCTCAGCCATGAAACACAAATTCAAACATTAACAAATTTCTTATATCTCATATGATCTTTTATTTTTTTTATTGTGTTTAAAAAACGCACGAATCACAAAAACCCATATCCTCTTGTTTACCTTTTTTATTTTCTTCTCCAAAAACGAAGTACAACTTCGTTTTTTGTTAACGGGGTGAAAGAATGTGAAGGTGTGAACTTATGATGTTAATAGGGTTTGAAGAGTTTGGGAGGTGGTGAAAGGTTTGGACCGTTAAGATCTAACAAGACCTAATCACCACCTCTAACTAGGTAAGAGTTAAAGTCTGCTCGTCTCTTACTCGCCAGCAAAAAACAAACAATCATAATCTCTGATCGCGTCTGACTGGTCACACGCCAAACGTAGTTTAGATGTTTTTGGCAAAAACAACTCTTTGTAATATTATACAAATCTACAAATTATTATATATCATAAACACAAAATTATATGAATATTTCATAAAAATATTATCATAAATTATGATTATAAAATGTCTAAGAAAATTAACATATTGTTTTTCAAATTGTACAAAACAAAATAAATTTATAGTTGTTTACTTTTTGGTGTGAGAAAAGTAAAATCGGATCTGATTAGATCTTAAGATCATTTGATCAAAATCAAAATCTTATAAAATTTTAAGTTTGCAAAGATTTTATGTAAGATCCAGATTATTTTTGCTTTGACAATTTCTCTTCTCTGGGTGCTGTTTAAGGGCATCATCTCCAAAGGAGTACCTTTTGTTAGCGGTACTCCCACGTTTCTCGATTATATTTCTAGCCCTCATCCTAGGTTTTAAAGTTGACAATGATTCGAAATATTAAGTTCTCTCTTAATCACGAGTCTCGCATGTTTACTCGGAGTGCGTATTTTCTTTTGTTTGTCGAGTTCTTCAACTAACGGTCAGGAGTTTTTGGTTTGCTCTCGGGTGCGATCCTCACAGATGCAATTTGGTTTCTGGGGTCCGGGGTTGGTGTTTTGTTGACAACAGCGGAGTTAATGGCGGATGGCGAATGTGGACGTAGAGACAAGTGTGTGATCCGGGGTGTAGGTCTGATGGGGGTTACTTTGGTCACTTGAGTGCTATGATTGGGTGTACCTCTGGAGTTAGTCGGTTAACTCAGGGTTAGAATTGTTTCGGGTGTGTTCGGGATAAGCGTATGTTTAGTGTGGGATGGAGGGGTTCATCGTTCTCTTTTTTTAATCTCTAATAGCTTCATCACTGTCACTAACAACCTTTTCGGATAACCCTAACGGTCCGTTAATAAGATTAGCAACACGAGTCAACATACCTTCTTCTTTCATTTGGATGTGCAATTGCACCAAGATGTGTATAAAACCTATTAACATTTAGGTGACTTCTTATACTTTCAAATTCTTCTTTCTCCTCCTTAAAAGGCACAAATTCACCAACACAATCAATTGAACATTATTTTCCCGCCACGGGTTGTGAATTGTTTGTGATCCACCATTGGTTGTGAATTGGTAGGGAAAAGAATGTTCAATTGATTGTAGTGTTGAGATCTTTCCTCATAGGGAGAAGAAAGAAGAATTTGAAAGCATAAGAAGTTACATGTTTTATGCAGATCTTAGTGATATTGCATATCCGAATGCAAGAAGAAGGAATGTGGAAAGTTCTCTGCATTACTCCATGGCTCGTGTTGGGTTATATGAAGAGGCCGTTAGGGATATGGATGAAGCTATTAGAGTTAAATAAGGTTCTTAGTTGAATTAAAAACATATTAAAGAAGCATAGGATGAAGCCGAGATAGCTGCGTCGCTTTTCATGATGATCTCGATAAGGAACTTAAAGCTTCAGATTCAATTATTAATCACTTAGTTACGTCTTGCCGGTGTTGGTATTCCTGGTGATGGTGATGGTGATGAAGACGTTGGTAGAGCCTTAGTGGTGAAGAAGATGATGCTACTGGTATGGTCGATATTGATATGACTAGTGGTGGTGAAGAAGATGCGGGCCACATTATTCATGTCACTAGTGGTATTGTTATGGGCCACGACATTGATGATGATGTTGCTATGACTATGACTAGTGGTCAAGATGAGATGAACTCATTGCATGGTCGCGTCGGTTGATGATAGTTCTTGGTTTGAAGAGCAACTACAATGTTTTCGCGACAGTGATGGCTCATTAAATTAACAAGTATGTTATCAATCAGCCCTAAAGTTACGAATCTATTTATTGAAACTTTGACAACCATGTTGTATCGTGATATTTGCTTAATTGTATATGTAATTTACCCGGGATTTTGCCAAATAAAAGCCAATTAAATGCCAAAAGAATAGAAAATGTGTGCTTTTGTGTCCAATTGTGCAGGGAAGGATTGAAATGACAAAAAGAAGCAAAAACAATCAAAAACCAACAAGAAACGGGAAAAAGACAAAGAGTCAAGAGCAAGAGTGAGAAATCAGCCAGAGATCATAGCCGGATCAGCTCGACACAGAAATAAAGGAAGTCAAGAGTCAAATTACAAGTCAAAGGGCCATTAGTGACAAGTGTGCAAAGTCTTAAAGGTTTATTTGAAGATTTGAAGGTCAAGGGCCAAAGTTGTCAAGAGTTGAAAGTTGATTTATAAAGTAGAAAGAAAGAAAGAAAGACCACAAGGACTGATTTTGCACATCTCCAAAATTGTTTATAGCTACATTTGGGCGGAAGCAAAGACGAGGACGAGTTCTGCCAATTACCCAAACTTTCAAACAATACCCCGGCTTTCTCGCAACAAGAATAACAGCCTGTAACAACTTTTCCCGCCAAAAATTCCCACAGCCCACTTCGATTTTTCCACAACCCCCGCTCCTTTTAAGTGTTAAAACTCGTTCATAAGCTCTCCCCACTCACAAACAAACACGTGGCAACACATGATTGGTCCGAACACCTCACTAAACCCATCAAACGGCCACAATCATCTCGCAAATAATCAAGGGTTGAGATTCAATGGATCACTCTAGAATTCTTTCCCTCCTCTTCACTACTCCTCTATAAATAGAAGGCTAGGACATCATTTTTTCAGTTGTTGTTTTAGTTTTAAAAATTTTACTTTGTAATTTTCATTTTTAAGCAATTTAAACCTTACTTTAAGCAATTAAGCTTTTTAGCTCTTGTAAACTCTTCTCTTAAGCTTGTACTTCTTTAATACAGTAATACAACTAAGTTTACATGTTACTTCATCATTTGTTTTTAAGTATAAGTCGAATTTAATCAAATAAGCTCTAAATAAGCTCTTTTGAGCTTATTACTTTTAAGAAGCTCATTTTTAGCCTATATCCTGTTTTAGTCATTCATTTGCTTATCCTTATCATTTATATCAAAGACTATGATTACTTGAGAGTTTTTAAGTTCATTTTGAAGATATAAGAGCAAATAAGCTCATATTCAGCTTATTGTGATTTTTAAGGGTTAGAGGCTTGAGGAAGCCATTAGGATCACCTAGACTCTTCACTTGGATGTCTAGGTGAAGAAGACTCTTCAATTTCAGGTTACTTTCTCTTATTTTCAATTTAGCCAATTCATAGCTTATTTCAACTTGCTTATTTCTTTTAAATCCTCATTTAAATCCTGTTCATTAGGTTTACTTAGCTCAAATTTGTATTGGTTTCAGTCTATTTTAGCTTTAAAACTAGTAAAATGTCACTGTCACTTTCTGTCATAACTAGTAGTGTATTAAGCTTAGTAGAGTAAGTGCTTATTTCTCATTAATAAGCTAGGTGTTTAAGAGCATAAATAGCTAAGATAGCTTAGATGTAGTAGAAGTGGATATAAGTTTTAAGCTGTTTTAGTTTTAAATAAAATTTTAGTGCAAAATAGTTTGACAGCTTACAAGTAAAGGAGTGTTTGGATTTAGCTTTATTGGACTCAAAAAGTCAACCATAGGTTGTCAAAGCTTTTCAATTAACTGAGTTAGATCTTTTAATAAAGTTTTAAACAAGTTTTAGAAATTAGTTTGTAGTTGTTCAAAGATTAGAGCTTAAAAGTTCTTCACTAGCACCAGGGTAAATGAATTGAGTAGGACATTTTAGGTTTGGTTGTGTTTATAGTTCCTTATTGTTAACTTTTGTCATTTAAATTGTAAATGCACTTAGTGAAGTGTTTAGAAAGTCTAAAGCTCAAAAGTTTAGCCTGCATTAGTTGATTTACCATTTGCATCAGCAAAGCACTACACATCAGTTTATACTTTTGCCATTTCACACTTTAAGTTTTTCATTTCTATTGGAAATTGTGGAAATCTTTTTACCTAGAAAGATTTAAGGTAGCTAGAGTAGCTTAGTCTTAAAATTTCAGAACTTAAAGTGCAGTAATAAGCTTGTTAGCTTATTAGAGAAAAGCTCAAAAACAGTCTCATTAAAACTTTGCATTTGTCATCTTAATTTTCTTTCTAGTTTTGTTAACTCAAGGTTAATCTTAGTTTAGAATCTTTTAGCACACATCTTAAGCATCATTAAACATCTTTTAGTTTTAGTTTTCATTAAGTAATAAGCTCAAAATAAGCCAAAGTCCTAAAAAGCTTATCAAAGTGCTACTTTCTGTGACAGCAATCTTTCAGCTTATTTTTCAGCTTATTCTTTTGTCAAAAGTCCAAAGTGTCTTTATTAAAGTTGTTAAAAATAAGCTGTTCTATAACTTTGTAGTTTTAAGTTTTGTCTGAAAAGCACTTTTTAATAAGCCAAAATAAGCTGATAGCGTAGGGTCTATTTGGTATCTTTCTCATAGTTCAGGGCAACCCATTTTCACTGAATTGTAAATTTGCTAAAATTCGCCCGCCTACCCTTATCTTTCCTTTATTTCACATTCTACCCTGTCTTTCTTATTAAATAAAATAGATTTAATATTTTAGTTTTTAGTTTAAATAATTAGGGTTTATAGTTTTAATTACATAAATTAGGGTTCAATTGAGTTATAAAATTTAGGGCTTTTGTTTCTATTAAATTTCTGCACTCTTTTAGCATATTAAAACCATTTTTCTATATTTTTCCAGTTAAATTTGTATTTTCTAGCAATTAAAATAGATTTTAGTTATTACTTTTTCTTATAAAAATCATAAAAAATAGAAAAATAGTTGAAAAATTAAAATTCTTTTTGCATTAATTTTCATTTTAAATCTAGTATTTTTGAAAAATAAAAGAAAAATTTTAGTGTTAATTTTTAGAAAAAGTTTATTTTTGTTAATTAATTAAATCTTAGAAAA
>BQNB010092627.1:0-25705 GCA_026074375.1 Tanacetum coccineum | reverse complement strand
GATGTCCTTATTTGTATCATGTGCAGTGTAGCATGAAAAGCACTATGCATTGTACCTTGTATTTCTGCATGTAGCACACATTATATGACTGTATCACACTGGTACTAGAAATGTGAAAACTGAAAAGAAAAACTATAGGGAGGGTATCCCTATCAACCCTTACTAAAATGCAAGATGAACTATTTCAATGACAAACAAACTTTGATAAAAAAAACTACCCTATGTACTAATTGACAAACTATTGCATGATAAACGAAAACAACAAATGGAAAGTAAATAAATACACCGGGATCTGGCCGACCGATGATTGGAAGATAACAGTTTTGTCATGGATTAGAATCCTCTAAAGTTGAGTCAAACATGATACATCATGTTCACCAATCACAAATTAGTTAATTGTATAAAACTTTTTCTTTTAATAAAAATCATGTGCTCACTTATTTATTTTCACTCACAATAAACTTAACATGATCAATCATGTTTGACCATAACTTTAGAGGATCCTTTTCCCTCGCTAACATGGCACGTATCTTTTAGATTTTTCCCGCTAGAGAGACCCTCCGCACTTAAGACAAATGATATATACCATAAATACTACGTAGCTTTTAATTAGTAGTATTTAATTTTGGATTAAAATTTTCTCAGGTTTTGAAAAACATGACTGATCATGTTCTCTAGCAAACATAAGCAAAATTGGTTTGTTGTATTGGTCTAGTTGTTGTGTTTCGATAACATGACCGATCATGTTTATGAAAACTTAAAAAGATCTTAATCATTTTAATTTTCATGAATTTAAGTCTTTTAGGCTGGACGGTAAAAGGGTAAACTTACCGAAGTGAGCTACAAAGTCACGCGCCACTCTTATCCCGGTGACACAAACTCACCTTAAGTTTTCATGTGTTTCGGTGAGTAACTCACATATGTGAGTTTCAAATTTTGTGGGCCCTTTCTTTTTTATTTAACGTATTTTATTTGATTGTGAGTGTGTAATATTTAGTGGGTATATTTTATATAAAATGGATATTTTAATGAAATGTGAGTTTTAGTTGATATGTGAGTTGTATTTACGGTTGAAATGTGAGTTGCAGTGAGTTTTAAAGTTAGAAAGAGAAAGCTGATGTGACGCTGACTTATCAGGTGAGTTTGGTGTTCCTTTTGTAGAAACTAAAGATACAATACAAAATATTGTTGAATTGATTCAATGAACAATGAAGATTACAGGATAATAAATAGAAGACAAACTAACATAACCCTAGAAACTAAACGGGCCTAAACAAGTAGGTCGGGCCTATAGACTTTATTAGCTAACATCCCCCTCAAACTCACAATGCTGCAGCGGTGAACATTGGGAGTTTGCCGAACATAAAATAAACAAAAAAACGAAAAACAAACACAGAGCGGAGCGTCTCAGAGTGTAGACTCGGTGCTAGACGAAGTCTCAATCCGATGCAATCCGAACAAATACAAAAAAAACCCAATACCAAAGCTAATACCGATGCCGATGCCAATGCCAATGCCGATGCCGATGCCGATGCCAATGACAATGCCGATGCCAATGCAAAACCTAATTTACTAACAAACACTACCGATGCCGATGCCGATGCTAATCTATACCAATGCCAATGTCAATTCTAATTTTTTTTAGACCTAATCAAATCATAAGTCGAACCAAACATAAAACAGATCCACACGACAATCACCTAAATTACCCAATCTTCAAACAAACAAACTATTCTTCAATCCAAAAAACAATCGTATTATTTTTATACCAAATCCAAGCATAACTATAGTCTAAAAGTAATAACACAAAAACCCAAATTTTCTTATATTTTTGTCGTAGGACGAAGCAAACAAAAACAAAAGAAACAACTAAAGATCCACCGACCCACTAATTCTTAAAAACCAAATCAGCCGAATGCAAAAAGACCAATTACTAATTGTCCAAAAATTTAATTATACCAAAACTATCACAAATTCAAAGTCAAACCTGGAGCCCCATATCAAACTAAATACCAA
This sequence comes from Tanacetum coccineum, assembly GCA_026074375.1. Taxonomy (NCBI): domain Eukaryota; kingdom Viridiplantae; phylum Streptophyta; class Magnoliopsida; order Asterales; family Asteraceae; genus Tanacetum; species Tanacetum coccineum. Next base: position 23,689 of record BQNB010092627.1, on the reverse strand, counting down.
TAGCTGCTAACGTCGAACAATCAAACAAACAAATCCCAAAACCATAGAGGTCGAACCTCCTTTTTTTTCTTTTCTTCTTCATGACAAAGCGAACCTTAAACGGGATCCCTCCGAATCACCAACAATTAGTTGATGACCGGAGGACGGCAATATATAGAGACTTAACCTAGGCTCTTAATACCATGTAGAAACTAAAGATACAATACAAAATATTGTTGAATTGATTCAATGAACAATGAAGATTACATGATAATAAATAGAAGACAAACTAACATAACCCTAGAAACTAAACGGGCCTAAACAAGTAGGTCGGGTCTATAGGCTTTATTAGCTAACACCTTTACCATCCAGCTTTAGTTAAACAACTAAATTTGTCCTAACTCATAGTGACTTCAAATGAGATTGCCATCCCGGGTCTTTTTGGAGTTGGTCGCGACTCGCGGCATGCTTTCTATTCATTTTTTTCGTGCATCAAGATCAAATATTTATGTGGCTAATTAAAAAAAAAAATAGGAGAGATTTGCGGACATAAACCAATATATACTATATAAGGCTCTATAGTACGCTTTTTTATGCTTTTGGCTTTTAGGTAACAGCGAGGTTGAAAGTAGTCTGCGCGTTGCGGCGGGGGCTAAATTTGTTTTTCATAAGTCGGAGGGTGTTTTTAGTAATTTTGTATTTTTAATATATATTTTGTTCAATACTTCTATAGTTAGGGTGTGATTTGCCTATTTTGATAATTATGAGTTGTTTTTATTGTATTGTTTATTATTTTTGAAGATTCATTTTGTACTGAAAATTTTCTACAACACGACAACTTAAGCACCTCGAAATGGTCTTGGTTTGTCTGAATGCCTCCAGCTCCAGCCTTAAATAAACCTGTATCACGAGTTAGGCTAATTACAATGCCGACACAAATTTAAAACGTTTTAAAAATAAAAATATCAAGGCACGATGTCACGTATGGATCCCGGAAAATAAAATATTTATCGTGTTATTTGTAGGTAGTACTTATGATTTTAGTCCAGTAGTACACTAAATATGTAACTCATCATAAAATATTTATCATTTTGGTCGCAAAAAAGGCTTGATAATAAATAAAAGTGTGTAAAAAACGGTGTTTACTCTCATTATACTGTATGAAATGATTATAAAAAAGGTCAAGGTTTGGAGCAAATATAATAATGAGTTAAAGTTATGAATAACTTTGTAACGGAACGCTAACCTCAAGGACTATTTCCGTAAAAAAATTCAGAAACAATTAACGCAAATAGTCCTTGAGGTTATCGGTCCGTTGCAAAGTTAGTCATGCGCGCTCCGCGGCGAAATGTGGGTTACAAATCTCGTTGGTATAAATATTGCAGGTTGTGGACATGTGTACTTTAGTTAATGACTACCGACTATATTAGCTCAAGAGCTTGTTTTTGGGATTTGTTTGTGATTTAAGCTCGATCCAATAAAGCAATCTTAGGCAAACAAAAATCAATGGACCACACAGTTGGGCCATAGTAAGCCCGCCAAATGACCGCAACACTTTTGTCGTTTAGCATAACGCTCTTTAGGATAGTATACAATAGAGTAAATTGTAAAATTCATCCCTATGGTTTAGTCAAATTGTAGGTTCAGTCTCTATCCTTTCGAAAGTGCACTCATAGTTCCCGTGAGGAACTTACAAATGCACATTTGGTTCATGGCTAAAATTAAATTACTAAACGACCTTTTTCGTTTTCCCTTTCACTTTGGTCCCTGTGAGGTTGATTTAGTCATTTAATTTTGGCCAAGGATAAAAAATGCACTTGTAAGTTTCTCACAGGAACGATGAGTGCACTTTCAAACAAATAAGGACTGAACCTGCAATTTAACCAAAATAAAGGGACGATTTTTACAATTTACTATCATTAATATTTGACATAATTTAACAAAATAACTCACCTATAAAGGTTAAAAGATCATTGTATCATATCAAGTAGTACTATATTAAAGTGGGTCAAATTAGGTTAGGTAATTATCTTTCAAAAACGGAGAAGTATCTCTCTTAAGGTTGCTCGAGGAAGTCGGGTCCTTTTGGCTTATATGTAGTGGCTCAACCAATATCTCCGTGTCCATTTCCGCACTTTTCTCTCACTATCTCAAGATGTTCATAACGTTTGATCATTTGTCTGCTTTTAAGACACTTTACCACTTTGAATACATTTAAATGTATGTTAAAGTTGCACCTATAAAGTTATGTAACACTGGCATGATATCCACGCAAATGAGTGGAAGCGTGTAACATATCTAAGGATGATCTTTTGCTTCTTTTTTTGTACACACGGGCTACGTGTAGCACGTGCCACACACGGTTGTGGTTGACGGAGAGTAATTCTCTTATAAAAGTTTCTGAATTTTCAAAAATGCTACATCCATTTTTTAGAGGAAAATGGTTTTGAGATCCTATTTTGAAAGAAAAAGAAAAAAGATGAGAAAGGTTAAAGATGATGAAATTTAATGTTTATTAGAATATTACAGTAGGTTTTATTAGAATGTTTTTGTCTTCTAGTTGACATTTTGTCATTTGTAGTGCATAGACATATAAGAGCAAGGGGTGTGGTGACATCCATTTGATATGTCATTTGGGTCTCAATGGTGTCATATCATTTCAACACAACATCTCAAAATACCCGCTCACTCACAACGCACCACAACTCAAGCCATTTAGGCCTCACCAACAAATTTTTTTTCTTTCCATTTTTCCAAACAAACTAAATTCGTTTCGTTTAAATAAATATACAATACGAAAATAATAAACGTACGAAAAACATATGACAAATAAAAAACATACGATAAACTCTAATTCTTTCAGACTCAATATTTTGCAATTATCTTTTCTTATTTTTTTCGGATAATGGTGGCTTTGGGTTCCGGCAACGCATCGGCATCAATCGTGAGAAACTCTAATTCTTTACACTCCATGTATGTCAATTCTTTTTCTTTCTTCGCCTCGTATGCAGATGAGGCTGCTTGCATTTTACCCCTTAAATCCTCAGATAAAGACTCCGATATAGACCTCGATGCACTTCCCCCGCTGCTCTCCGTCATTTCTGATTTGGTCTTTTTTGCGGGTCGAGGTTTGTCGGCAGGCCGAGGTCTCGCATCGGGGCCGAATATTTCGGTGTGATCATCCGAATCAAGGGCGTCCGGCGCGTCCCATTTGGGGTGTTTTTTTAAGATACGTCACGCGTGTTCTAGCAAAAACTTTCTCCCGTTTAACTAAGCAATAAAATTGGTCTTTGTAGTGTCGATATGATCAGCCTCATTTTCCCCGCTTTTACGTTCTAGATGTTTATAAATAGCGTTGAACTTTCGGCAATCAGCGTTTATCCTTGACCATTTACCCGTGATCATATTCTTGGTACGAGTAACGTGAAATGATTCTCGGTTGAAATCGTCCGTAATTTGCCCCCCAAACGACTCATCGGTTCGGTCGGCTCCGATTTGGTTGTTCTTGGAAACTTCGACCTAGCACTCGCATAACAACTTTTCTTCCTCTTGTGTCAAACGTTGCACATTACGGACCTGCTCGTCCTCCATTTCCGCGTCCAAATCCACTGTTGGTGCGTTGGATTTTTTCGCCATTCTTTTTCCTTTACGATGGATTTCTTTTGGTTGTGGTTCTTTGAATTGTGGTTGTGTTTGTTGTGATTGTTGAGATTCAAAGTATTGTGATTGTGATTGCTTTGGTTGAAAGTATTGTGGTTGTGATTGTTGTGGTTGAAAGCTTTGTGATGACGCATTTCTTTGATATTGGAAAGATGCTTGTTGTTGATAAATTTGTTCGGGTGCCATTGGGTACGCATTATATTGCGTACCAAAAGGAGGAAACGGTTGCGAGGAAGAAATTGAGTTTTGTGAGGATGGTGTCGAAGGGTTTGAAGAAGACGAGTGTTGCGGGTTAGACGTATTGAGAAGAGAAGTAAAATATCCGTCATTTGGAAATTGAGACATTTTTTGGTTTGAGATGTTGTGAGTTAAGAGATATGGAAAGTTAAAAGATTTAGTATGTTTTGAATATGGAATGAGGGGATATATATAAAGAGGAGGGGATAAATTAAAAAAAATATTTGAAAACTATCCGTTGAGTTTAAAACTCAAACGGTTATAATATATTTTTTTGTCGTTATGTTGTGTAGCCGGCGAGGAGCTTTCGGCGAACACTTGGCGAGCTGACCCGGTGTGGTGGCGAGCTCTCGACGGCGCCGAGTAGCTTGCCACATCGGATTCGAGGAGCCAATATTTCACCACACCCATTGCTCTAAGGATTGGCCATGTGGGTCAACTTGTATATTGTAATATGAAAAGATGGGTGGTACTATTGGTACCTCATAGTACTTTTATACCACCAATACCCCCTAATACACGTTGTATTGACAGGACAAGACATTTTTTAATGTTTTTTCGTTTCGTATTTTTCACATTTTACAATATTTGACTTGTAAAACTATATAGTCTATGTTTCGTATTTTTTTCGGACAGCTTTACCCACTTTATTAACAGGGGAAGCTGTGACACCTTCCTACTCCGTATTTTTCATGTTTTACTACTTTTGACTTATCAAACTTTATATTTTCTATTCCGTTTTTTTATTTCATAATTTTATAATACAAACATAATTAAAAAGAAATTTAAAAGGTATTGGTATCACTTTTTGGGGTGTACCAATAACCAACCCTTAAAAAGATTATATAGTTTTCCCATTAGTAACTTATAATCTGTAATTTACTTTCTATTTTGTAAAAGACTATAGTTATAAAAATGTTCGAAAACATTTAGTTCTGTTTACTTACATACTATGCATACATTACGAGGATGTGCGAACTAAAACCACCAAAAACTGATTTTATCCTATTATGTGGACAACTAAAATTAAGAATTACTCGCAAAATGAAGCGAGCCAAAAATCATGCCACACATGATCCAAAATCCTGCGTCCGACACTGGCGTGAGAGAGAATAAAGAGGTTAAAATTTCATATAAGTTTTGAAAAGTTAGAATTTGAAACTATAAACATATTGAATTCATTATAGTTATTATATAATATAAGGCTGTCATGCATCTAAGCTTACACGCAAAACCATTCAATATCACTAAAAATTACGTCATTGTGATTATTATTTTTTAAATATTTGAATAGTGGAACAAATATACGCATAGTAAAACGATATTATATTATGGAATACATGATACAAATGAGGTAAATTTGACGTTTTTCTTGTTAAAATGACGTAATTTTTGAAGGTTTTGCATGTAAGCTTATACTCCCTCCGTCTCATAATTATAGTCTATGTTTCCTTTTTGGGTTGTCTCAAATTAATTGTCCACTTTCAAAAATAGATAGGGAATTTAGATTAAGTTTACCATATCACCCTCACTTGATGTTATTATTACAAACTTTAAAGAAGTTATAAATTAATTGGTTAAGGGTAAAAGTGTCATTAAGCAAAAAGTAAGAGAAAAAAAGCTGTAATAATGATGGTTTTCTTTTTTTTTGTTGCAAAGGTGAACGATATATTATTAATCACAAAACCATTACAATACTGAGCAAAGGAATAAACAGACTTACTCCTTTCTCCAAACACATACTTTATCAAACCAAGAACTAAATCGGACAAAACAACAAACATACCACTAACAGAGAATAAAAATCTCAGACAACACTATTTTTTGGGACAGTATACCCTGCAGTCCATACAGAAGATAGTAAGTTCACCTTTTAAGCACCAAATTTACCATATGCTCTTGACTACATTTCCAAAATCAATCCAATCCTAAATCATTCAACCCACATTCACAATAATAAAGGATTGAGATTGAAATGGCATCATCAAGCAGCATATAGCTCCCATTCACACTGAATGTGGGGCTATACCTAAACCAGCTACATTTCCATACCATTAACCCCATAGAGCACATTTAGCAGCTACCCCTCACTAAATGGCTCAAGAGGAAAAGAGGGTATGTCATTACTGATAAGGGAACACCCACCCGCACTCAGAACCAACCTAACCTCCAATGATAGAGCAAAGAATGCCTTCACTCTATCCTCCTAGTGTCAAAAAAAGAGCCCTACCTTATGGTACATCCGCCAGGATTAGACCTCTCACAATACCAAACATAATATCCAATTTCCTCCCAAGGCCAAACTGGAAAATTATGAGGCATTAGTAAGTACAGTCTTACCCAGTGGACTCCAAGATACAATGTACTTTTTATTTAAGGTCTGTACAAAAAATATATCTTTCTCTGCATCAGGAAACAACCATAAAAAGCCACCCTTTAATCACTAGGAGACTTCAACTTTATATTCCAACCAGTTTCAACTTTGTCAACGGCTTTTGTCCTTTTTTACTTTCAAACTGCATACCTTTGTGTAACAGCATCCACAAGATTTGTAAACAATTCCTCCACATTCCTCTTGGCATTCTTGAAAAGCCTATTATTTCTTTCTTGCCAAATTAGATTTATACTTGTAGCCAAACAGAGTCTTCTCACCACATTGTCAATGGAGTTTCCATTTTGCATAATTGCAAGCTCTTGTATAATAGAACCCCAATCACTTCCATTTATCTTCACTTCGGAATTTCTTTTAATCATTTGCCACATTCTTTTAGAGAACTCACAATTGAAGAATAAGTGGTTATGTGAATCCATATCATTTAGGCATAAAGGACAGGCTAACATATCATAGGTACCCCCATTTTCTGATCTTGTCTTGAGTAGTGAGGCTCCCCTGAATGGCTAACCATAGGATAAATGCATGTTTAGGGATATTCTAGAAGAACCACACAAAGTCCTTCCATATGACATTATCATATCTATTCTGAAAATCATGATATGCATTACTTACTGAAAATTTTCTCAATACTCCATCATTCCTTTTCCACATTAATTCATCATCTTTATCAGGGGTTAGAGTAATGTTTGGTACCTGAGTAATCAAGGGAAATTCATTCCTCAATTCCTCAGGCCATTGACCTTTGTATTTCTCATAGAATTCTTTCATTGTTAACTTGCTTTCCATTCTTGCATCATAGATATCTCTGAAAGAGATAGTATCATTCAAAACTCCCATGTTGGACCAGAAATCAAACCAAATAGATGTTTTTGACCCATTTCCAACTTTCATAAACATATGCATCTAAGCTTTTGTCTCATTTCATATATTTCACCACACCTCAACTGTCATTACATCATCATTATCTCCAAACTGTTTTTTGCCCCTTAAGTTTGAATGTATTGATCCACTTAACCCATAAAGAGTCTTTATCAGCAGCCACATGCCATAGATGCTTTGTGATCATTGCCTTATTCCAAATACTTAGATTTTTCAAACCTAGGCCACCTTTAGCTTTAGGAATACACAAGTTTTTCCAGGCTACCTTTGCTTTTCCATTAGCTTGATCACTCTGATTCCACAAGAAACCTTTTAACAATCTGTTGATGTCATCAATCACAGCTTGAGGAAGAAGAAAGATTGTTGCCCAATACACTTGAATTGACTTCAGGATAGAGGCAACAAGTTGCAGCCTACCAGCATAAGACAAAACCTTGTTTTTCCAGCTCAGAATTCTATTCCTTACCTTATCAACAAGGCTCTTACAGTCTTTTACTCCAAGCCTTTTGGTAATTAAGGGAACTCCAAGGTATTTGACAGGAAGACTCTCAACTTTAAATGGGCAAATATCAAGAATTCTTTGTCTATCTTCATCATTCACACTACCAAATATGATTGTACTCTTGTTATAGTTAGGGAGAAGCCCAGATACATCCCTAAACTCTTCAATAAACTCTTTAATAATCCTTACAGAATCAGCATCACCATGACAGAACATAAGTAGGTCATCAGCAGAACAAATATGGGTGATTTTAAGTTGATTACACCCAAAATGGTATTGGAATGACCTATTGCTTTCCACCTTCCTTAACATTAGCAAATTCAGTATTTCCATGACAAGAGTGAAAAGATAAAGGGACATAGGATCCCCTTGTCTTAGACCCCTACCCCCTTTAAAGAAGCCACAACTTTCACCATTAACAACAATTGAAAAGGAAGTAGATGTAACACATTTCATTATCCGGTTTACCATTTTTTCATGAAACCCAAAGCCTTTAAGAATGTCTTCCAAGAAATTCCAGTTGACAGTATCATAAGCCTTATGAAGGTCTATTTTCAAAGCAACTCTATTAGGACCATTTTTCCTACCATACCCCTTTAGTAACTCTTGAAAAATCAAAATATTGTCTTGTATCTGCCTATTTGGAATAAATGCACTTTGGTTTTGACTCACCAATTTCCCACGATACTTTTTGATTCTCTCAGTAAGAACTTTGCTTAAACACTTGTATAGTACATTGCAACAAGCTATAGGTCTGTAATTAGATACTTTAGCAGGGGTGTGGATTTTTGGAACCAAGGCAATAACAGTTGAATTGATCTCTGATAGGATCCTCCCAGTATTAAAAATTCTCTCACAACTTTGCACACTTCATCTCCTAGGATATCCCATGATTTTTTAAAGAAATGTGAAGTATAGCCATCAGGGCCAGGAGCCTTATTGTCATCAATCATGAACATGGCTTTCTTTATTTCAGAGTTGCTAATATCCCTAACCATGAAATCAACATCATTCTTGCATAAAGTCTGTTTAAAGAGCATACCAGACCCCTGCAACTTCTTCACAGGAATACTATCTCCCAAGAATTTCTGAAAGTGCTTGACAAATTGTTCAGCAACTTGATCTCCTTCAAATCTAGTACCCCTTTCATCATGAATAACACTGATTCTGTTTCTGCTATATCTGCTTTTCAAAGCTCTATGAAAGAAAGCATTATTCCTGTCTGAGCCACTTTATTTTAGCCTTTTGAAACAGTAGTTTTTCTTCTTCCTTCATGGCTTCACCATAGTCCCTGATAATTGAACTTTCTTCTTCTCTAAGAACCTTGTTATGGGGCTCTGTATCAATTCTCTTCTGAATGTCTTTGAGCTTTTCTCTTAAGATTTTCACATTTTCAAATAGATCACCATCCTTTCAAGCTAATCTTTTGAGAGGCTTCTTAAGGGCTTTAAGCTTTCTAGTAACTTTGAACATTTGACATCCATTATGAGTAGTGTTCCAATTTTCTCTAACTATCTCCAAAAACTCCTCTTTACCAGACACAAAATTAGAGAATCTAAAAGACCTCTTTCTTTCTTGTATAGTGTTTAGCATAACCAAAATCATAGGACAATGGTCAGAAATAAGGTAAGGCAAAAAGATAGCATGAGCAAGAGGGTACTCACCAACAAAAGCTTCATTCCTCATGACTCTATCCAGCTTTTTAAGAATGCCAAAATTATCTCCTTGCTTAGTCTTTTTCAGATTTTTAGTCCAAGTGTAAAATAACCCTGAGCTAGCAATATCCTCCACCTCAATTGAGTTTACACAATCCTTGAAATCTTGCATATCTTTGGTCATGGAAGAACCCCCAGGAGTATGTTCATTAGGATCAAGAGTCACATTCATATCCCCCATAATGCACCAAGGATGATCAGAGACAATCCTTTTATACAAACTGAGCTCTTTCCACAATGTTAATATAATAAAGGAAGTCAAACAGGAAGTCGAGAAAAGAAAAAGGAAAATCCAAAAATATTAGGGATAGTTAGTGTACAAATAAAAAATGGTGAAAACGGGACTTGTCGAAGCTTTTGATTCTTTAGTTTCCCTTGACGAACACTTTGCTACTTTTCAAAGTTATTAGTCGAGGGGGATTGAGATTCTTAGTTTTCGTAAATGTTTACTTCATAACATTGCGTGAGGACACGGCAATACCTTAGTATGGGGGATTTTGGTATGTGCTTAATTACACATACCTTTTACCTTTAAAAACGAGCTAAAATAACCAAAAACGGACTTAAAATGCCAAATATATGCTTGTTTTGCTAATTGTATTGTGCAGGAACGGATAACTAAGAAAAGGACGAAAAACAAAGCCAAAACGACAAAACCGGACTCGGAATGGAAAAGACTGTGAAAGACAAAGCCAAATCGAAGCCGAAAAGTCAATCAAGTCAAAAAGTCAACAGAAAAGTCAACTGGTCAAAGTCAAAGTCAACCCCGACAAATCCAAAAGTCAACATGTGAAGAAATATAAGTTTGAGGGTTAAAATTGCCAAACCCTAAACTTATATTTAAAGAAGAAAAGAGACAAAGGAAAAGACAAGGGCTACTTTTGCATATTACTCAAAGTAACAAGGAGGGGGGCAAAACTGCCAACTCTCCTAACTTGTACCACCCAAGGACGAATCTTGCAACTAGACTTAACACTCTTGGGGACTTGTTTTGCCAAGTCCCCAAAAGTTTTAAACCACAAGGACCATGGTTGCAAGTACACTTAACACCCTGAGGGACCTAACTTGCCATTTCCACAAACCTTCACCCTGTTATAACTCAAACAAACTTTCCCGCCCTTGTTTTCCCCCCAAACCAACTCACGGGTATGAAACCACGTTTTTACCCTGTGTTTCTTCTCCACCACTATGGGTACTCACCTCCCCCCTCCTCCACTAACTTTCCCAGCTGTGAGATTGCCAAGTTGGCAATCCCACATCTCCCCAAGCTTATTTCGACGACCAAGATTGCTTTTTGAAGAATTGAAGGGCCAAGATTGTTTGTTTTCCCCCTCTCACACAACTAACACAAGGTCTTCGTATAAATAAGGACAAAGACAGAAGAAAAGTTGTTAAAAGCTATTAAATACTGTTTTCAGTTCATTTTAGTTCATAATTGATCATTTGATTTCAAGTTTGGAAGCTTATGGAGTAATAAGCTAACAAAAGCTTATTGAGCTTGCATAGCCTAACCCAAATAGGAATATGAGTAGGTTCCCTCTTGTCCAAACATATATGAATATCCCACTTTTAAACAAAGAATGGCTTATTATTCACCATCCATGGTCCACTATTGACCACAGACTCCATGCCTTCCTCACTAAAGAATTTCATGAAAAACACTCCATTTGTTACATCAACAACATCCTTAAAGCCTTTTCTCCCCCACATCCTTTTTAAATTGTACCTCAGTTCATTAATGAACATTTGGTGACCCACAAAATGTCCACATGGAGTCAAATCCCACTTTTTACATCCCTCATTGATTATTGTATCATCAAACACCACAAATTCATTCCTATCACCATCAACTTCAATAGGTTTCTCAAACAAATTCCTATTAACATCATTGTTTGCAGTCACAACAGCCTTTACATAAGAGAAGAACTGTCCATTACTACTTTCCATTTGGCTATTATCATTAGTATCAGCAATTACATCAACATTCTTATTACTAGACTTAAGAATTTGTTCATCAATCACACCATCCTCATGAATTTGACAATTCATTGGATCCTTACAGTTATTGCTACGATTTTCTTCCATTATCGATTCATCCAACTTCCCCTTCACACTCATCTCATCCTCTCCATTTTCCTTATTCACAACCTCCCTAGGTATTTCAGTTTGAGCCTTATCCACACAGTTATCAGTCATGTTAACCCCAGGTTCATCAACAGTTTTCTTGTTATTCAAATCACAAATCGTATCATCAAATTTGTTAGGCACACGTTTCTTCCTCTTCGAAGTTCTCTTCGTATTCAACATTGAAAAAAAATCGCAATAGATAGAAACATACCAGGAGCAAAAAGTATCTGCCCAAATTACAGAAATACGAAAATGGGGGTTTTGACGAGATAATCGCATCAAAATCAACAAAATTAAGAAGTGGCGGTGGTGGGTGGGTTGTTGTGGGTGGCGCGGTTTGGGGTCTCAAAATGTGCGGAACTTAAAAAACTGAATCAAACTCACTACTTATTACTGAAAATTACCTAGAAAATGATAGTGAAATGAATGTTTTTGTGCAATTTTCAATGGTAGATTTTTAGAGGGAAATTAGTTGGAGGAGAGAGTTATATAGTTTTTAGAGTTAAGTACAATTTTTGAGGGTCCTTAGAGGTTTGGATCGATTTCCTAGGGTGGTTGCTTTTTGGTCCAAAATTCCAAAAAATGTTTGGTGTTTGGGGTCCAAAAACATAGTTTCGGTCCACTTTTAGTCCAATCCCGTGAATTTGCACTAAAATTTTTAGACTAAAAGTGAAACGAAACTATGTTTTTTGGACCAAAAGTGTTACGAAACTATGTCTTTTGGACCAAAAGTGGAACGAAACTATGTGATTTGGACCAAAACCAAACCTTTTTTTATTTTTGGACCAAAGTGATAAAATGCACCAAACCACAAGGACCAAAAATGTACTTAACTCTAGTTTTTATTTATGGGGATGAGTGAATGTGAAGTAATGATGGTTTTCTTAAACTACGTGTTTTTTGTCGATGGACTATAATCATGAAACTCAAGGAGTATGCAATACAGCATTACAGCCCCATATTCACTTTACCCTTTTATTATAGTAACATCTATTTTAATGCTATAAGATAATGTGTTAATAATAGAATTTTAAAATTTGATGTTTAAAGAATTACCTGAAATATAAAAATGGAGGTGTTAAGCTTAAAAATTTAAGACTTCTTTTAATAAAAATCATAATACATAGATAGACAAAAAGCAGTTTTTGAGTGTCTACGTGCATCACATGCTCAGGATTTTCTACTAGCTATCCCTATAGACGGGTTTGGTCAACATATGTCACCATGGAATTATCCGACTATCCTTAAGGTTTCGTCCATGTTTTCCATTAGTCCAAGAGTTGATGCGATATGCCCTGTTTTGTCCGCAAGGCATGTTGGATTCCTTTGGGGAACATGTGGTTCATTGTAAAGAGCTCTCGGGATTCAAATACCGACATGATATGGTTAGGGACGTCCTTTTTGACATATGTAGGCGTGCTGGGATCTCCGCCAAGAAAGAAGCATCTGTGAACTTTTTAACTGACCCGTCGGATGGAAGATCTACACTTAGACAGTGCCTGGTCTGACATTTTGGCTTTTGATGGGTTGGAGGTGAAACATGCCTGGCGTGAATTTGAACCGGGTTTCTCCTCTCGTAGGGTTAATTATAGGGGGTTTTTAACAGGCGGGTCAGACTGCTTTTAAAGGCCGCCCTCGGGAAAGAAAAAAAAAGTGACAAACAACACGAGAAAGCATTCATTGAAATCAACACGTGTTTATTCCCTTTTTTGCGTTTGAATACCTTTTTGTTTCCTTGCACCGAGCGGTGGAGCTACTTCAGCCGAGTTCACAGTGTTATTCACATCAATGTTATTGACACATAGTATCCACGGATGATTTTTTTAAAACGTCAATTAGGTTAGCAATCCAAAAGAGTGGCCAAGGCGGCGCATCTTGTTGCCCGCTTGCCTTCCACCACTATGTAAATCCAAATTATATATGACTATTCCATTTGTGTTGGACATCAATTTCTGAAAACTATTGGAAAGACTAGTTTAAGTATTCCACTTAATCTGTTTATAACTTTATAATGATGGTGTCAAAGACATCTTACATGCATATGATGCATCACTTCCTTCTGCAGAATCCTTATGGCCACATATCACATATCCAAACACCCAATATTTTACTACTACCTTTATAAGGCAAATGAATTATAAGCAAGTCGATTTATCAACACATTAACTTGTGTTAAGAAAATTGCTACTACATGTCTAACAGTCATAAGAAGAATGACTCGGACGTGGGTGCCATGATAACATCTCTCCCTCTCATAAAAAAGCAAATACACATGAAGCACATGTAGCAATGGCCACCAAAATTAGCTTCGAAAATATATCATGAGCACATAGCTTTCGAACTGTTTGACCCGTTTGCTTTTTAGATGAGTCTATTAGAATTACAACCTAAATAAGTTACAGTAACTGATGAATAAAAAGGTCAGAATCGCCACATTTACACGACTGATGTTGCAAATTACAAATAAAAAAAATAGGATTAGAACTTATATATTATGATACAGTTGGTGCCTAAGTGGCTACTTAAGTCCATTTCCTTTTTTTTGCAATGATACTAATTATATTATATAAACAATATTTAACAGAAACACACACAAAACAGGATGCATCATCCATATATCATTCTAGCTTTACAAATTGATGATCATTATAAAAAAAAACATACTTACGGTTCTTGTGAGCCTTCCTCGTCGTCGATATTTTCAGGTTCCTGAAGCATATTCATCAGCATATCAACTTGGTTTTGCAGCATTCTGTTCTGTCGCTCAATGTCTGCACGCTTGCTTTTCTCTTCCAGCAGCTGAAGTTGAAGGTGTTCAAGGACACGTGAATCCTCATCCAACTGCTCGTTAAGACCGTTAATCTCTCTGTCCTGTATTCAGAGTTAGATTGATAGTCTGTCTGTTCCGTATAACTAGAGGTGACATAATGGGTCACACAACGTGTCAAAATGGGTAATTTTGTGTGTGGTCTAAAACGGGTTGGGACTGACTGGGCCAACCCATAAGCACATCTTTTGCCTTTCAATAATTCTATCATTATATAACGTGCTATGTATGTTTACAAAAACTATAATCTTACAAAAGTAAGCCAACCTTTGTTATGAAATACAATTAGGATGAATTTCAATCTGCTCGACCTCTTAAAACCATTTCCTTTTTGTTAACTATTTTATCTTCACATATTTGACCACTTACATATAAAACATAGCCTAAATTATCTTACTGAAAATCTCAACTTATTCTGCATATTCGTAGGCCGTAGCAGTACATCTAAATGAGTTGGAATCATTTTTATATTTAAAGTCCAGTTTAGACATAGAGCATATGCAATACCTTTCTGTTCATTTCTTGTACAGCAATTCTGCGCATACTTTCAACAACATCCACATTTACAAGCTTCCGTTTCTTCCCAATTAGCCATCCACGAGGGTAGCTGGCGGAATCAAAGTCCGGTGGAGGGAGTAAAGATTCAGCTGAAGGTCTTCTTCCATTCAAATCCATTATTGGTTCTAGAGGTTCAAAGAGTGCCTTACGTTTCTCGGAAAGAACTGTTGGCGGAGTTGATTCTTCCATTTTTTCATCAGCGAGTGTCTCTTCCTTATTCTCAGGTGTCTTATTGGTGTCATCTGTTATGTCCTGCAGATTCTTCGCACTAGCTGCAAGCAAAAACTGCTAAATCAATATAAGCTATAACTATACATCATCCATTTGTCCACTGTAACTTCTTTTTTTTACGAGTCATTAAAAGCTGACTTTTTGTCCCGTCTGGGTCATTTTCTAACCCACATTTGTTTACATAATATACTATTTTTATATCATATCTTTCATTTTTTAAAGCCCGGTTGTTAAGCCTTTTTTTGGCTAAAACTGATTCAAACAGGACATATAGCTATCTTTCAGTGGCTCGGATGTACAGAAAAGTTCAGCGACCATTTTGTATCAGATCCTCTAATTACGTCACATTAGGTAAAACTGTAAAAGAACTAACGGTGTCATTTTCGATTCTTTGCACACATATAAATGGATCCCACAATATAAAATTGGCCAAAACATGTAGGACTGTCGTCCATTTTGTCACCGCTAAACTTTAGCGGGAGTCTAAAGGCTTCAAGCTATGCTATACACGAGAAAATAATCACCAAGACGGATGACAACAAGAAAGAAATTGTCTTGAAAAGGAATACTGATCTATACTCATGTTGTATCTAGGAAAGGGAACAAGTCAAAGTGTTGTTAGCTACTTCATAGCGACATGCTCTCCGTGACCTTGGAGACAAAGACTGCAAATGCCGTCTTACTTATTCAACCCGAAAATGAAATTTAACCAAAGAATACTGAAGTATGACCAAATCCATAAAAACTTCCATCTACTAAACAAAACAATGCATAAAATGTGACAAGTTGTCCCAGCGTAAAGTCTTGTCAATATTATTAAAAAATTAGCAATTCCAAGTCAAACGTATGGCCTTAAGCAATGAACATGGAGGTAAGTGTCGTGAATTTGACCATTTCCTAATTTACATTCTGCAATTAATTTACATTAAACTTTTGACGAGCCTCATTTTTCTGCTATTAAAATATTGTTCACCTGCTCCTTTGAAAATCTGTATCTAATTTCATCAAATATACAGATCTACAACTAAACGTTATTCAGTCAACAAACAAAAAACTATCATACATAAAATTTCTCAAATATGCTCAATATCATTCACATAATTACTCAAATTTGCATATAATCAATCACAAATTTACTCAAGAGTAAATTACATGAATGGTCCATTTGCTTTGCAAAAACTGCACTTGTAGTCCCTTCGCTAAGAACAGGCACTAATATCCCCAACTCACAAACTATCAACACGGATATCATCTATCTGTGTTAATAGTGTCCGATTTAAGACTATCTATGCAAAGTTCAAAGACAAGGGACCAAAGGGTGCGGTTTAGGTAAAAGCACAAGACCATCTATGTAATTTACTTATTACTAATTCCATAGGCTATAATTTATACACAAAAGTACTCCAAAATAATTCTTAAAATTACTCTCAAGAGTAAATTACATTGATAGTACATTGTACATGTGCATTCTACCTCAATTTCACTTATGTCATAATAAACTTATATAAGCCGAAAAGTTTCAAAATAAGCCACAAAAAGTGAGCTTATGAAACATAAGCCCAAAACCAAATAAGCCATAAGCTGGCTATATAAACTGAAACAAACACCCGTATGTTTGGCGAAATGGGCTGGAGTCGGGGCTGGGGCTTATATTTTTTATAAAACTGTTGGCAAATTAGTTGGAGCCGGAGCTTATTAAGGTAAGATCACATAAAAATACATCAATTTTAACATCATATATATTTCCATCATTTGTGTGATAATCCCATTACTTTTAAAGGGTATTATAGTAATTTGACTAGCTATAAGCCCTCATAAGCCCCTTTGTATGAGCTTGGCTTATGAAGGCTTATGGCTCAAGCCCCAAGTCAGGCTGTGTTTGGCACACGGCTTTTAGGGGCTTAAAAGGGCTTGGGCTTCTAAAATAAGCCCGTGTATAAAATAAGTATCGTTTGTCACGCGGGCTTACGAATGGGCTTATAAGTCATAAGTCTCCATAAGCCCAATCCTATAAAGAGGGGCTTATGAGGGCTTATAGTTTGTCAAATTACTTAAATACCCTTCAAAATATAATGTATTATTGGGTAAAAGGTTTAAATATATGTGAATTTAATTTAATGCGATTTTACATTAATAGGCTCCGGCTCCAACTAATTCGCCAAACAGCTTTATAAAAATATAAGCTTCAGAATTCGGCTTATAATATAAGCCCCATCTCCAGCCCGAACCCCTAAACTAGAAACAGCAAAAGTCTTATATCATAGTTTCCAATTTTAGACTATGTATGAAACAGGTAAAAACAGTATAAAAGTAAAAGTAGGTAGCAAAGCAACCTGATCTCTTCCTTGATTTCCAGAGAACAGGAGAAGAAGAAGATACATGAGAGAACCCATTATTAACATCATCCATTTCTTTTTTACACCTTAGCTTATAAATTTACCTTATAAAAAGAACCTCAAGAACACGCAGTGAACGGTGGAACAGATGAGAGAATTTGTACCAGTTATGTTTTGTTGTGTGTGTGTTTTTAAGTGTGTGAGAGAGAAAGCTGAAGCTGAGTTGTTGACATGTGTAACGTACATTTGTTTGTTTCTTGCTCACCCCAAACAACCATATGGACATTTATTGTTTTTTTAATTAATAAATTATTTCATATACTATCATCTTTTATTCTTCAAAAGTTCCTAATATTAGTATTATTTTCTTCTCAAAATTATTGTCAATTTTTTTTAGTTTATCATAAAATAATTATTCACTTCTAAAAATAATAGTTTGATTTGTTTAAGTTTATTATATTATCCTTAGTTTAAATTAGTATTTACAAATATAAAAAAAACATTAATTATTTATCAAAGGGTAAAACTGTCTTTTTTACTTTCGTAGAAACCAAGGCAGTAACTAATGTATTTTTCTTAAACTGTATATTTCTTATCTGTGGACAATAATTTTGGGACGGAGAAAGTATTTTATATTTACTCCATCTCAAATTATAAAACCACATTTATCAGTCATCGCAAAAAAAAAAGCTCTTTCATAAGACACATCAGCGTCACATCAGTTTCTCTCTTACTTTTTACACTCACTCTTTCTCACAATTAACCCTTATCGGTCACTGAAACCCTCACCAGATAAATCATTTACATAAATACTCACTTTATACAAATATACCACATACACACTCACCAACCAATTAAATAACAAAAAGTTGCACAATGCCCCAAATGTATCAGGCTCACCTTCGTGACTTGTTTTACCATCTCCTAGTGCGTGATTTTGGGATGTTTTAAAGGCGCTCACGCGTGAACATTGCCTTACTAGAGCAATTGTAAGGGGCTCACGGTTGCAATAAAACCATCGTAAGGCTGATAATAATGGGATCAAACCAAGAGACAAACAATCTCGTTACATTAGTACATTTCTCCTAAACCCAACACAGACCAAATGCTCGTAGTAAAAAGACCGCACTCACAACAAAAAACAACCTCACAAAAAATAAATTAAAACACACACACACACACACACACAAACCTCTTCATTTACTTGGTCGCCTGACTACAAGAATGAATTTCAAAGGGGGGACGTGTTCCATTCGGTCCTCGTAGCAAGGGGACGCGTTCAAAATGTCTTGACCAACCGAATGGTTTAGTCCCATTACGATTAGTCTAAGAATAAGTGCAATAAGAAAGCCTAAATGTCGTATTCATCATCGCCATCTCAACGACAACCCATTATACTCTCTTTATAACCAACTTCACTATCAACTTAGTGTAAGAAGATAATCAACTTCACCAACAATATACACCCTACTTAAACACATATATATTGCACCAAAACACACACACAGGCACACACACACACACACACAAGTAATCGGGCCACTCGGTCGTCCACAAGACCAGGTCTTCGGTTTTAAAGGTTGACAACACATGCTCTTTTCGAGCTGTAGGACAAATAATGCATCTTCTTTATCCTATGAGTGGTATAAGTTAGCTTTCGAATTGTACATAGTTTAAAAGAATCCTATTAATAATATTTTTCACCAATCAAATATTATATCTACCCCAAAAGTCTCTTTTAATTGGTTAAGGTATAATTTAGGGTGCGTTTGGTTTGTTGTCATGAATCACAATCGGTTTGAGTTTAGGTATGAGATGGAATGACTATGGATCATAATATATGTATCATTTCTATTGTTGTTGTTTGGTTTGATGAATTGCATTTGAGAGGATAGTAAAAAAAGAAATCAAACATGTGATAAGTACCCCTCTTGGGTGGTATGATGGATTCCTAATATTAGGATATCAATTCAAAAAATCAAACCCATAATTCCTCATAACCAAATTTCTCATACCAAACATGCCTTTAGATTCAGGCGATTACTGATATAACTACTAAATGTGTTCTCCTTATGTAAACTTAAAGCACAACCAAAAAGGTTATGTTCATTCCTAAAGTCCTTGTTATCCTACTTTTTTCATTTAGTGAAAAACATATTTTTTTAACTTATAAAATTTGATACTTTCAAAGGATTTTTATTATGAGTATTGTTATTGATTACCAACCTTTTACCTTTTTTATACACTTTATTGATAGGCTAAAACATTTTTTTATTGTTTGTTATTTTGTATTATTTATCTTTTATTATTTTTAATTTGTCAAATTTTATATTTTATGTTTTTTACTTTTTTTTGCAATTGTATCCATTTTATTAATAGGACAAGACATTGCTTCGTATTTTTTTGTGTATTATTAACTTTTGACTTACCAAAATTATATTTTTTATTTAGTATTTTCTGTTTCTCAATTTTATAATAAAAATAAAATTATGAAATTGAAATTAAAATAAAGGGTAAATTACACCGTTGGTCCATGTACTCAGCCTCGTTTACCCGTTTGGTCCCGAGATAATGGGGACTCTCATACAGGGTCCTTGTTTGCCACTATAGTTGCCCGTTTGGTCCCTGGAACCCCGTTATACCTAACGACGGTTATTTTTGTCGTTATCTTGGCCACGTCACCCTTCCACTGAATGGTACAATCGTCTTTTCACTCTAAATTTTGATTGCACCGCTGGGTCCTGAATACTTAGTTAATACAATAACCTATACTGTTCCATTTTTTTGTCGTTTTGGGATTGCACGGTTGGTCCCTGAGGTGATTTTTCTCCTGGCCTTTTTCTCCGTTTCTTTTTTCTTTTCCACCCAACACCTAACTTATCATAAAACCCGATTCTAAAATGATGTTGCACGTAATTTACATTCCAAGTCATATATGTTGGGTTCAGTTCCTGAGCCCTTTAGTCTTTCAGTAGATTTAAACATAAAATCCCCTAAGTGTTTCTCAAAAAGGAAGTCTTTCATTTTGAGTCACTGAAGCTTTCAGCTTCTGTCGCTGAAGCTTCCTTAGCGATCACACTCTTAGGTGCATGAGAAGATTGGGAATTATCTTAACTCAGGTATGCAACGTACAAAAAGCTGAAGAAAGGACTTTTGTTGGAGCTTTAGTTCAGCGTGGCTGATAAATTCCAAGTGATGTTGTCTATCTCCTTACAGAAGTGAAATCGTGTGTTTCATTCTAGAAGGTTTACATAGCGGGAAAAAGATTGCTTTATATCAAAGGAAAATAAAGCAATCTTCTGGATATGCCACTTTAAAGTTGGTTATAGAAGTACAAACAACTTTCTTTTAAGGACTTGTACCTAGTACTAGAAAGAAAGTGCATTAAATGGTGCTCTAACCACCATTTATTGTTTGCTCACATAGCTAGGTTAAAACTTGTAAACCCTAATCCCTTTGCCCTTAAAAGGAAAAGGATTCCCAGAGTAAATGTTATATTTTCCAATTAATGTGATACACATTGAAGAGTTCATTTATCTCTCAAACAAACTGACTCGTACTACTAAAAGCTGAAGCTTTAGTTTAATCATAACAAGTTTGATTTCTTATCTCATAACTTTGGTTAGAGAATAAGTTCGATGAGATAAACCTAATTGTCATTCAACCATCTTGCTATTCCGCAATCAAGGTGTGTCATAGATTCTTTATTTGATTCTAATAAAAGTCTATACGTTGAAAAGTACTTCTGTGTGTTTTAAACTTGTTCTTTATATTGTTTATATATATTTTGTTTAAAACTCACTTTGTTGCTATGGAATCTGATTAGTTTAAAGTTGATAAACCTTATATCAGATTCCAAAGGACCAACAAGTGGTATCCGAGCCTTCTGGTTTATAAAATCCCTCTAAAAGGATATATAAAAAGGCTCAAAGATTTTTAAAATTAAGATCCATCTTAAATGGCAGCAGTAGAAGTACCACAGACTCTTGAATACAGGGGTGGCCAGTTAAATGCAACTCCTGTACTAGAGGTGAAAATTTTCACCAATTGGAAAAAGGTTCATGTGCCACATTATTGGTATTGAATCTCAATTTGAAAATATCATCAAAACGGTCCTTTTATCCCCCATGACAGCTAGTCAATTTATGCCAGAGAATCAATGGACTAGAGATGACAGAAAGGCTGCTAACTTAGATCAGCGACTCAAAAGTCTCATCATGTCTTTTCTTCTAGATGACCAAATGAACTCTGTCATAAACTGTTTAACAGCTAAATCAACATGGGATGACCTGATACTGTATCATGAGGGCCCTTTTGATGTGAAAGAAAGTAGGGTCATAGACCAGAAATTGTGCTATAACACCTTCATATTTAAAGAAGGTGAATCTCTAACACAAACTTTCACTAGATACAAAGCTTTGATGAATGAGTTAGTAAATGATGGCATCAAACTTTTAAAGCTTGAAATAAATACTGGTTTTATAAATGGGTTACCAAAGAAGTGTCTAGGCTTCTCCCAAAGTCTTAGAAACACAAATCATGTGAAAGATTCGAAGCTTGCTTCTCTATTTGGTAAACTCAAATATGAATAAAACCTTATAGACAGTATTTATGAGACTAAAAAGAATAAATCTCTTGTCTTCGCAACACCTCTTTCAACTGCTTTCTTCTCTTCCTCTATTGTCTAGGACTTTCAAGATAGTCCTGATGATGAAGGGGATACAAGAAGCAGTCAGGAGTATCTAAATGATCTTGAGGAAGATTACCAAGCAAGAGCTCTTTTAGCCAAATCTAAAAGATTCTTCAAGAAAGGTACTCAAAGATTTAGTAGTACAAAGTCAACTGACCAAACTGAATGTCACAAATGTGGCAAAAAAAGGTCACTTTGCAAGAGACTGCTGGTCAAAAACCTCAGTTTCCACATATCAGTCACCCTTTTAATCAAAACCTTTCAGTTCCCCTCAGCACAAACCTGAACTAAGGCCTACCAAAGACTTTGAATCCAAATACAACAAAGTCAAGGCTAAATTGGCTCTCTTAAGTTCTAGTGCTTCAGCCTCTAAAGCTTCTATGGTAAAGAACAAAGGTCTTATTGCTGAAGCCTATGAATGGGATGAAGAACAAGTGTCATCAAATGATAATGAAATGGTGGAGGTAAAAGTACTCATGGCACTAGCTGAAGAAAATGATGCTGTCAGCAAAGAAAGTGCCAGAAATGGTGAATGGGTAAAGATCTCTATGAGAAAGGTACACACTCTTCTTGAAATAGAAGATAATGATGATAGAAAAGTCTGTCTAGATTATTTGTGTATTGATCTAAATTATGTTGAAGAACAAAGAATCAATCTTTTGTCAAAACATAAAAATCTTGTTCATGAACTAAATACATGCAAAGAGCAGCTTTTAGTATTAAAACAAGCAAAACTTGATTTTCTTACCATGCAGCATGTAAACACTGAAATTCTTAAAGAGAATAAAAACTTAAGATCTGAACTAAAAGAGCTAAAAGAAATCACTAAAACTTGGCTAAACAATTCTAACAAAGTAAATCAGTGTATCAGTGAACAAATCCCTTCTCAAAAGAAGAAAATTCTGGGAGTTGATCAACTCACTGAAGATCCCTCTAGTTCAGGGCAAAAAGACCTAGTCTTTGTAAAATCTTCAGCCGATGACACAAAAGTGACCATACCTGGTGTTGAAAGACCCTGGTTGTCGGAAGCTGAAGGTTTTATTCTGCCAAATCATGATACTGGTAGGATACTCCTAGCTGAATACATGTCCACCATAAACATGTCTCAGCATCTCAAAAGTCTGGGTAGAGCTTCTTCAAGACCTAACATTCCAAGACCATCAAAATGCTTCTTTCCACCTTGTATACACTGTGGTGGTATAGATCATTTATCCAATGAATGTTTATACTATCCCATATGTAAATTATGTGGAAGTTATGACCATGACACAAATGGTCATAATAGGATTATCTCTCTAGAAAAAGAGATCAATCCAAGAAATCCTCAACATGCCTTCAAAAGATGTGAAGCTTGTGGTAGCTCAAATCATACCATAACTGATCTCTATGATATTGAATGGTTCAAAAGAAGTGAAGCACTTTATGCCAAAAAGGCTGAAGCTCTAAAATCAACTAAGGCTTAATCACCAAATGCTAACAGATCCAAGACTCCCACTAAAAGGTGGGTTTCTAAGCAAAACTAACCATTCTGAACGTATTTGTGCAGTGTGACA
>BQNB010092626.1:0-21168 GCA_026074375.1 Tanacetum coccineum | reverse complement strand
TCAAGCATTGTTCCACAAACCGGTTCTTGATTCTCCATATTCATACCTCGTTGGGAAATAAAATGACCCGGGTTTGATTTTGAACTTCTTTAAAAAGTGAAAAGTCGATACTTCCGGATATATATTCTATTTGTGAATCTTTGACTTGTTGCTTTTGTGTAAAGCGATTTGTCAAGGTTTGCCTTATATATATATATACTTTAGTTTGAATCAAACCTTAATCTCTTCCACACAATCCTTAAATTCTGGCATAGATATATCAATATTAGAACCAATAGAAGGATACGCTAAATTTAGGGTCGCACTAAAATGACCAAACAAACACCACGGCCTATTACAGATATAATGCTTATGCAAACAAAGGTTATTCCATAGAGCACGACGGTTGGTATATTGATTATGCGCATAAATAAAAGAACAAAAAAGCTCCTTCCTATCCACCTTAAACCAAATACGGGTATGCATAACCTGGTCATCTTAAGAAATAACTGTAAGATCAAACTCATTAGAATTCCAACCCAAAATAATCCAAGAACCCTTCGAGCACCGGTTACCATTAGAAGCCCAATCCCAATATCAAAAAACTTGCGAACATAAAGTATCAAGCCGAGAGTGAGACACATGCGATTCCAAAATAGCACAAACAGAAAGAGAATTCTTGTTAATAACCTGACGAACCTCACTTTGTTTAGGGGTTTGGTTCGTTCCCCTTATGTTACAAGCTGCCACACTATACATCAAGAACACTAGTGGGGGGAGTGCTTTCCCCCTTAGTTTCATTCGATTTCGTACAACCACCCATGAACCTAGGCTATTCCATTATAATGTTTTCCACCCCGTCAATATCACTATCATATCCACAACTTTCAGAAACATTTTTAGTCACGTTAGTATCTTCTTTAAGAAGGTCTTTATCAGCAAGAGCAGCACACGAGTTTTTAATCGACATAGAATTAGAATGTACCTCAGAAGTGTGTCTTTTTGCAACCTGATCAGACCTAATATCAATAGACGTCTTAAAAGAGTCCTCATTCACCAACATGGTCTGATGTGAAGTAGAAGCACCATCGTTTTTACCAATCTGCTTATTATTAATAGGACGATAATAGAAATTATGAGTAGATTTATTAAGGTGAATACCTTCAATCGGCATAGACTTAGGCTGCTTGGCTTTTCCTTTTTTATTAGTAACTTCAACAAAACCATCTCCACTTTGCTTATTCTGATTAATCTCCTTTGGCTTTTTGGGGCACTTATCATCAAAGTGGTCAAAAATCTGACACTTAGCACACCGTGGAGGTTGTCATTCGTATTCAACTTCAATAGTTTCTAAGGTATGTCCCATACCATTTTCAATTAGAATAGCCATGAAAATAGATTCCATGAGATCTTTTTAGCTGAAACCTCAATAAGGGCCCTAGCATAAGAGTTTCTACCCCAAGAACTGACACACATGTTACTCGTATAACAGTCTAACATGATAGGTTTTCCAAGCTGTGTGGTAAGCAAGCTAAGCCCTACCTCTGAATATGCAACAATAGGCACGTTGTGAAGTTTAATCCATACCGGAACCATTGTTATGTCATCCTTTTTTAGTTTAGAAGTAGGCGTCCACACATTTAAAATGATAGGGACAAGGCGAATAAGCCATGGCCCATTTTCGAAAGCCCTCTCCATGCCATCTGTATTAGAGAATTGAAAGAAGAAAAATTCGTTTTGAAGCATAACCCTTTCAATTCTAAATTTCGTCCAAGCATTTTTCACATAGTTCTCCACAATTAGAAATGCAAGACGTTTGCCTATAAAGAAACCATATAGAGTATTAGCAAACCGAGAGCTTACCTCTATAGCCATAGCCAATGGGAGCGTAACATAAGCACCCTAGACCTTCTCCTCATTCGTTAATGAAGTGAGTTTAAAAGTCTCTTTAGTTGGCGTGTTATTAAGCATTGAGGCAAAAGATACATGTGACGCGCTAATATGATCAGAGGTAGTGCTATTATTCTAGACAGATTTCAAAGGGGACTCATTACCAATATGAGGGCTGCTCAAACTGGCATGAGGCTGCTCCTTAGTAATCACATTATCACCAATATTAACCACTAATAGCATGACTTTCATTTGCGACATCAACATGGTTCATATCATGTTTATTCAGGTTTTCAAGAGACCCAATATGCCTATCAACCTTGACGCCTGATGACATCAAATAACATATTTTTTATAGCATCATTTACCCTATGTAAATTGCCCATTTTCTATAATTATTGCACAAATTAGTACTTAATTGCTTATATTTGTTAAATCCAGTAATTATAGAGTAATTGGTAAAGTTTTGCAAAAGGGCATGCATTTTAGAGCTTAAACGAAGAAATCTGAAGATTACTGTTCTGACAACCTATACGCCATATCCATCAAGGAAGATACGGCGTATCTGTGCTTGCACTTCACAAGTAACCACAAAGATTTGAAGCCCTATACGTCATATCCAGCTTATTCTATACGCCGTATTGAAGATCAAGTGAAGAATATTCTAGAATATTATAATCATGGTCCCTACTCGAAGAAACCCCCAATACGCCATATTGAGTTCATTCAATATGGCGTATCGATGATTTTCCAAAACCTATAAATACAAACCCTAAATAAGAATTTTATAGTGTACCTATCTATACTTACGAAACCCTAACCACAAAAGTTGATTTCTAGAAGAGAAGAAGAGCAAAGAAGGTCAAGCAACGTTCTTCAATCCATAGGAAAACCCTTGTAATCATCTATACTACAATAATCGTTCAATTTTTGGTATCATTCGTTTAACTCGGTTAGGTTACCTTGGTTGTTCATTTATCATGTCTGTATTTAATACAATGGTTATTGGCTAATACCTTTAGGTATTAGCCATGTTTATGATAATTTAATGTTTGGTTTGTTTATCTCAATTGCTTAATTCATCGTTGTTTGTTGATTATGTTTATCAATTTATACTCGTTTACGTGCTTAAGTATGCGACCTATCATAAACTAGATCTAGGAATGCAAAATATAAAGCTAGCTAGATGTCGGGATAACTCTCCATATCCATAATTCATATATCTAAAATCATAGGATCACAAATAATGACCTATCCTTGCCATTGGTTTAGTGAACAAGTTGGACTAGCATGTGACTTGGGATCAACAAATGACGTTCTGATTCCCTTGGTAAGGACCCGGACAGTGGAATACTAGTATATAAAGAGCTGTTAAGCATTAAGTTAGTAAAGTCTCATTGAGATAGGGTTTAATAAGATCACCATTAATAATCTCCTAAGATAAATTATAATCAACATATATTGCTTTATGCGGATCCGTTTAATTATGAAAGAATTGGAGTGTCTTGGTTTTAGGAAGAAGTACCCCTTAAATCTAAGAATGATATATCCCTTCGAGATAAGATAATCATTATACTAATAAGAAACCTGCATTATATTTGATAATTCATGGTTAATACGTTTTCCTTATAATAGGCTTGACCGCTCTTCTTGTTACACTATATCAAACACATCAAACCACACAAAAATGGATGAAATCTAGAGAGAGAAAGATGAGACTAGAGAGAGAAAGTAAAGGAAAGAAAAATGGAAGATTACTTAGAAAGGAAAATGTAACCAACACCTTTCTAACAAGCTAGAAGGATGATATTTATACCCTAAGATGGTATTTGCCATTTGGGCTAAACTTAGGCCGAATTATAACACTATTGGGCTTCAAGCCCATAACTTAGGCCCAATTAGATTAAACTAATTCCCATAAACTACGTTTTCCTATACAAGGCTTGGGAATATATAATGACCATCACTTTACTAAAAACAAGGTGATGAGGTGTCATTTTATACGCTTTTTAGGGGTCATTTAACCCCCTAAATCATGCTATTATGCCAAAATTATGTACTTAAATGTTTGTTTTTACGTTTTTAGCACTTGGATAGCTTTTGGAGGAAATACATGTGACTTGGGCTCAATTAGAGAAGAAACAGACAAGACTACGACTCTACACCAAGTCTTTTAAAGGGAATTCCTTACAGTAGCTGGAGACGGCGTCGCCAAACCTTACGACGGCGTCAGAGCATACAAGCGACGGCGTCAGAAACTCAAGACGGTGTCAGAATGTAACCGCCTCAAAAGAAACCCTAGAAGATTGGGCAAAGCGATGGCGTCAGGAATCTTGCGACGCCGTCGCGACTTCTTTTTCTATATATACCCGTAGTTTTTAGGGTTTTTAGGTGTGAATTTTTTCAAAACCAAACCCTAATATTAAAATACGTTTTAGCTGCATCTTAGGCTGTTTTTAGGGTATTAAAAACCCTTTGTATTAGCCTTGACTTCATGTTTTAATCAAGTGAGATTTTCTATCTTTTATCATTAAATATGTTTATGTGTTGCATGATTAGTTATTGTTCTTCACTTCCTTTTAACATATTAGGCTAGATCCCTTTTGTATTTACTTATGATTGTATGAAACTTAGTTTGTAGATCCTTTTAATGTTGCTTCTTGTGATGGATGTGCGCATTAGGCTTTAGAAAACTAGCCACAAGACATTAAATTGCCATAGACGTCTAGGGAAACACAAGTGTGTAGAAAGGATACTATTGGTAACAGTCTTCATACTAATTTTCCCCTAATATGGTTGATCCCTCTTAACTGTTTTAATTGCATGTGATATACTCTTAGGGGCCTTGTAATAGTCTTCATACTACCTTACTTGTGTGTTGCCTTAACGGAATATTACATAGACGGCGGGTTCGTGTAATTCGTTCATGACTTAGGAAATACTCACACAGATCATCACAAGAGTGACAAAGCAACATAATCAGGAAAAGCAAACTAAGAAGTAATACATGAATAAGTAAATACATTTGTTTTCCATATAAGTTATCACGAAAGTAGTTTAGATTTTATTATTATTAGTTTAATTAATTAAAACCAAAAGCAACGTCTCAACCAATGTTATTTACCTACTTTTATAAAAATATAAAAATAGCGGTTCGAGAGAAATACTATTCCCCTAGAGAACGATAACAACCATCGAGTCTTACCTTACTATGTTTGAGCCTGTTAGATTATGCCCACGAGCTCAGATAAATGTCTAAACATTTGTGGTTAGGGTTATGCCCACGAGCTCAGATTATGCCCATCGAGTCTTACCTTACTATTCCCCTAGAGAACGATAACAACCATCGAGTCTTACCTTACTAGGTTCGAGAGAAATACTCTTCTCTCAACCCCTTAAACCTTTGTTAGATTATGTTCGAGCCTTCCTAACCAATTCCCCTAGAGAACGATAACAACCATCGAGTCTTACCTTACTATACTACAATGGTTAGGTGCTCTGCTTAGGGAGTTGTAAAACTTCTTGTGAAGTCTTACGACGACCACATCAAGTTTTTGGCGCCGCTGCCGGGGAATAGTTAGGTTTTGATCATTGTTTAACTTGGGTCTACTCGCTTGATTCCTATCAAGTGAGAATTTTATTTTTTAGTATAGTAGCTTTCTTGTAGTCTATCTTTTCTTTGTATTATTTGTTTCGTAATCCCCCGCCATAACACGTAGTACCGTTAAGAAATTAACAGAACCCTTCGACGAACTCGGAAGAGAAATTCGAAGGCGCAGGAGGGCCACCTAGCAGCAACATCAAAATGAATCTCTATCCATAGCCGGAAGAAACCTTTTCGATGATAAAGCATCCTTTTCCAACAATGCTGGAGCTAAGCCATCAATCCCCCTCAAAACCTTAAGGGAATACTCTCTTCCCAACTCTACCAGTTTCTAAAACCCTATCGTCCTCCCCACTAAACTAACAGGAAAAATCATTAACTCACGTGACATCTTGCTAATTCAAGGAACATGCACGTTCCAAGGATTAAAGAGAAAAAAAATCCTAACCACTATATCAAACACTACTTGAGTATCGTGGATAACATATAAGCTGATGGGACCATAAGGAACACATCCAGCCTACGTTTCTTTTATTTCTCTCTCAAAGGAAAAGGGAAAGAATGGTTTGATAAAACACCTCCTGCCTAAAATACGACATGGGATCAGCTTGTGTCATGATTCCTCGATCACTTCTTTCCAGCAGGCCGCACCTCGTTCCTTCGAGATAAGATCCTTCGATTCCAACAAGGGACCAACGAACCTATCAAAAGCACCTAGATCTGTTTCCAGGACTTGATCCGACAAGCCCCTCATCATGGAATACAAAAGTGGCTTCTAGTGCAGATCTTTCATAATAACATATCTCCAGAGGACCGTGGAAAGCTCAACCAATTTGCTCACTTTCGTTTTAGCTCGCTCACTAAAGATGAAGGTTGGAATCGAATAGAAGAATACGTCCAATACCAAGACGACTTATGGGATGGCCCATCACCGTCCATGAACATCTCCTCAATTTCAGAGGTAGTAAAACCTACATTCAAAGGACATTTGAAAAAGACCTATATAGACAATCCTCTTACCTTGAAACACCTATACACAAAAGGGCTAAAAACCCTTAGCTCATCTGCGACATATGCGGGGGAGCTCATGAAGCCGATGGATGCGACCAAAATAACCCAACTGAGCAAGTGTGCTTATCTGGAGGAGACATCTACGATGATCCTTCCCTGTTGAGATTTTATCAGAATGACGGCATCCCGCCATGGGGGAACACTCAACGAAATGATAAGGGAGAAGGTGGTCCTGAGTGGGTCGTCAGAAGCAAGTTTAAGGATTAGCTTTCTAACTTCATGCTCGAAAAGAAATTCCACACGAACGGGATAGGGGAAATGCTTGACCAACATAGTAAGGGAATACACAAACAATTTTCCTAAATCCTCACTACGATCGGGAAAAACAGAACCCTCAAACCAAAAGCACCCACTTTCGCTATAACAACTAGATCTGGAACTAGCACCTGTGACCCCCATTTCCCAACTCCATCACAACCAACAACTACCGACCATACTAGAGGGATGATCAAAATAGAAGGACCCAAGGGTGAAGAACCAAATATCGTGTAGAATGAGGTAACCCACCAGTCACACACCTTCTACTATCCCTCTAAGTCATCCAGTGTGCCTTTTTCCCTCCTGATTGAAGAAGCAGAAGGATGACGATGATGAACGGCTCTTCTCTATCTTCAAATAAATCCATATTAATCTACCATTTCTGGAGGCTATGATCCACATGCCAAAAGGAGCCAAGGTTCTAAAAGACCTTCTTTCGCATAAGGATAAACTCGAAAAGGTAGCCTCTTCTGTCAAACTTAGTGAAGAATGTTTAGCTGTTATCTGGAGAAGCTTTCCCCAAAAGGAAGGAGACCCAAGGAGTTTCACACTACCATGTCTTATCGGACCTTTGGCAGTAAAAAATATTCTGGCCGATTTAGGGGCAAGTATCAACCTTATGCCGCATTGTCTCTTCCGACGATTGGGCATTTCTAAACTAAAACCAAATAGGATGAGTATTCAGCTTGCTGATCGATCAATTAAATATCCCATCAGGGTCTGTGAAAATCTTTTAGTAAAGGTAAACAAGTTCATCTTTCTGGTTGATTTTGTAGTTTTGGAAATGGACGAAGACGAATTAGTTCTGATCATCTTGGGATGGCCCTTCCTCGCCACCGCTCAAGCTGTAATCGACGTTCACGAAGGGAAGCTAAGTCTGAGAATCAGAAATGAAATCGTCACTTTCAACATTGACAAATCTATGAAATCTAAATACTCCCGTAACGACTATCTGTACTGCGCCAATCACACCGCAAAACTCGTTCGAGAACAATGGGTAGACACAATCGACCACGATGGAAAATGGTTAGAAGTAGAGTAAGAATGAGGTTCAAACAAAGTACAGGCAGTTTCCTTCTACCCTAAATGAGAACCAGTTGAGCCACATGAATGGAAGGCTCCAGACTATTGATTAAAACCTTCAAGAATCAAACCACCTAAATTAGAACTGAAAAAGCTGCCCGAACACCTCGAATATGCCTTCCTACAAGAGAATAACCAACTCCTAGTGGTTATTTATTCTGCATTATCTGCTACCGAGAAGACCAGGCTCCTTGAAGTTCTAAAAAACCATAAAGGGGCCATCGCCTGGAGCATTGCGGACATAAAAGGGAATGACTCTTCCTTCTGTACACACAAAATCCTTATGGAAGACGAGTTCAAACCGAGTGTCCAGCCTCAAAGATGCGTGAACCCAAACATTAAGGAGGTGGTAAAGAAGGAAGTAATAAAATTCCTTGACACTGGATTAATCTACCTAATTTCTGACAGCCCTTGGGTCAGCCCCGTTTAGGTTGTCCCAAAGAAGGGAGGGATGACCGTAGTCAGGAATGAGAAAAATGAGCTCATACCTCAAAGAACAGTTAATAGGAGGCGTGTGTTTATTGACTATCACAAGCTAAATAACATAACTCAGTAAAACCACTTTCCCCTGGCCTTCATCGACTAGATGCTGGAAAGACTAGCTGGACACGAGTATTATTGTTTTCTGGATGGGTTCTCAGGGTACTTCCAAATTCCTATTGCCCTGAAAGATCAAGAGAAAACTACGTTTACCTACCCATATGGCACCTTCGCGTACAAACAAATGCCATTCAGATTATGTAACGCCCCAGCCACTTTTTAGCGTTGCATGACAGCCATATTTCATGAACTAATCTAGGATAACATGGAGGTATTCATGGACGACTTTTCCGTTTTTGGTAGTTCCTTCTATCACTGCCTTAAAAACCTCGAGAAGATGCTAAAGAGATGCGAAGATACCAACCGTGTATTAAACTGGGAAAAATGCCACTTCATGGTAAAGGAAGGAATCGTTCTCGGTCATAAGGTCTCTGGGTCGGGAATCGAGGTGGATAAAGTAAAAATCGAATCAATCTCCAAATTACCATATCCTACGAACGTGAAAGCCATTCTAAGCTTCATGGGTCATGTAAGCCTACAAAAGGTCAATAAAGGATTTCTTACAAGTTGCACGCCTAACGACCCAGCTCCTTGTGAAAGAACCCCCCCCCCCCTTAAATTTCTCTGAAGAATGAAAACAAGCCTTCGACAAGCTAAAACAAGAATTAAAATGGGCCCTCATCATGATTAAACTGGATTGGTCATTGCCATTTGCGATCATGTGCGACGCAAGTGACTACGCTATCAGAGCAGTACTAGGGCAAAGGAAAGACAAACAATTTAAGCCTATACATTACGCCAGCAAAATAATGAACAAGGTACGGGAGAACTATACAACAACCAAAAAGAGCTTTTGGCCGTTGTCTTCGCGTTTGACAAGTTCTGATAGTATTTGGTCCTATCCAAAACTATCATTTTCATAGATCACTCTGCTTTACAATATCTCTTCATAAAGCAAGATGCAAAACCTCGACTAATAAGGTGGATCTTGCTACTCTAGGAATTTGATATCGAAATCCATGATAAGAAGGGTGCCAAGAACCTTGCAGCCGATCATCCCTCCCGACTTAAAAACCCTGACCTTGGAAAGCTAACCAAAGCAAAGATTAGAGACTTATTTCTTGAAGAGCAACTAATGACTATCTTTGATAAAGGGAACGAACCTTGGTATCTTCAACGATCTAAGGTATTACTTTAGGGATAAGCCATTCCTATTTAAGCAATGTGCGAATCAAATCATACAAAGATGTGTCACTGGAAATGAGGCAGCCCAAATCCTTCTGCAGTGTCATAGTGGTCCATCAGGAGGGCATCATGGTATAGCCACAACTGTAAGAAAAGTATTTGAAGCCGGATTCTACTGGCCCAATATTTTCCGTGATGCACACAAATTGGTCTGAGCTCGTGACGTATGTCAACGAGCTGGCAAAATTTCTTCAAGAGATGAGACACCTCAAAAGTACATCTAGGTCTACGAAATATCCGACGTCTGGGGAATAGACTTCATAGGGCTATTTCCCTCATCAAATATACATCCAGGTCTGCGAAATATTTAACGTCTGGGGGATAGACTTCATGGGGCCATTTCCCTCATCAAATAGAAATAAATACATCCTAGTAGCTATCGATTATTTGTCCAAATAGGTAGAGGCTCAAGCCTTTCCCGCCAGTGATGCTCAAACGTAGTGAACTTCCTTAAACGATTATTCGCTAGATTTGGAATACCAAAAGCCCTGATAAGTGATAGAGGCACCCACTTCTGCAACTACCAAATAGAACGGGCAATGAAAAGGTATAGGGTGGTTCATCGATTCTCCACTGCGTATCATCTGCAAACAAACGGACACGACAAAAATACAAATTGAGCAATTAAGCGTATTCTCAAAAAAACCATTGGGAACAATAGGAAAGAAAGGTCTCACAAATTAGATGATGCACTGTGGGCCTTCTGAACCGCGTTTAAGACTCCCTTAGGAACGACCCAATTTAGATAATCTATGCCAAGGCATGTCATCTCCCCATCGAACTCGAGCATAAGTCCTACTAGGCCATTAAGGCCTGTAACATGGATTTAGCAAAGGCTGGCGCCAACAGGTGTTTGCAGATCAATGAGCTGGATGAATTAAGGCTTGATGCCTATGAATCCTCTATCTCTTATAAGGAGAGAACAAAGAGGTGGCACAATAAACGAATAAAAAGGCTAACCAAATATGAAAAGGGCAATAAGGTGCTTTTCTTTAATTTGCGTCTGAGATTATTCCTAGGAAAGGTTAAATCAAGATGGTATGGTCCATTTGCAGTAAGCAAAGACATGAAGAATGGAGCAATCAAACTTTATGATGAGGATGGAAATAAATTCATCGTGAATAAACAACGTGTGAAACCATATCAGAAAGACGCACTAATTGTTGATAAAGATGACGATATCACACTTGCAGATGAAAGAGAAGTCACGTAAGGACGTGTGACTCTGAGTCTAGCTACAAGACTCGTTAAATAAAGAAAAGCTCTTTTTGGGAGGTAATCCAATATTTAATTTCCTGCATTTAGGAGTGTCTTGTGTTTTAACTCTTTATTGTTTATTCTTATATGTTTGAATCATTTGTAATCATGCTTTGCTTTGTTTTTAACTTCGTCTTAATTGCAATCAAAGGTATTTTGCATCAAATAAGTGTAGGGAAAAATACCCAGTTTATAAGAACCATTTCAAACATATAAAATAAATTGTTTAGATTAATTCGCGTTAGTTTTGAGTCATATGATTGTAATGATTAATTTTAGGTTTTATGCTGTATTTTATAAATAGAATTGCATGCAGGAAATTGTTTCAAGAAAAACGAATGTTAAATTTTCATAGTGGCTGGAGACGACGTCAGGAATTTTTCCTGACGGCGTCGCGCCTCCAGTATTGTGAAAATTCAAAAAATTTCTATTATTTTCTGTGGAAAACTAGAGGGGGGGGGGTTGAATAGTTTTACCATTTTAAATTTTGCTTCGTTAAAATCTTATGTGAAGTTTGACAATATTGATGTTTGGTAATAATCTAATTATGCAAACAAGTAAAGAGTTAGAGAGATAGAACCAAGACACAAGCGTTTATAGTGGTTCGGCTACAAAGACACCTTCCTTGCCCTACTTCACTCCCCGAGTCACCTACTCGCGAGTTAGTAAACACTAATCACCAATCTCCTCTCAACCGGCGAAGTAGCCTCACAACGTTGCTTACACCTTTTAACGGTACAAAGTTTAATACCGGATTATTCACAAGGTAGAATCACCCCAATATCACTATACTTGGTTTACAAAGATGATGAATACAACTAAAACTGCTATACGATGTAGCAAGATAAAAATAGAAATAAATGTTTTTACCGGTTTATTTGTATTAACAATCTCCCCCTTTTTGTTGATGACAAAACATAAATTGATTGGAAGTAAATTAGCTAAATGTAACTAGGTTAATGTAACTCGGTCTTAACATTTTATTTCTTTAAGTTAAGTTCTATTTTACTTCCCTTCTCCCCCTTATTGTAGAAACTAAAAGATTAAAGATGTAATTCTAGTTAGAAGAGGAAGAGAGGTAAAAGTTAAATCGAGATGAATCAGTTTTAGCCGATATGCAATGCTTCCCCCTTAACGGATGTACCGTTTTTAAAGGAGTAAGCCATGAAATGCTACAAAAACAAAAGTGTTAGTTTGGATGGTATAAGCTCCTCCTTGCTTTAGGAGTACCTACAAAATAATTGTTAGAACCAAAATAATAATACAGCTTCTATAAAATTGGCTTGGACGGTTCTATTCTTACGGAGGAATCGGCTTTTATGGCTGATGGAACTAGCTACAAGGTCAAAAAGGTTGACTTTTCAAAATGGTTAGTTTTGACAAGAGGTAAATAGATTTATGCAGCAAAATAATCACACAACACAATCTTTTTCACGAAGCATTCTTTATTGAATTGCAATTATTGAACATAGAGATCATAACATAGAGGAGACAAAATTAAAAACAAGAGAGATCTTAGCTATAGCTACATTATTATTTGATTCCTAATACACTTAGTCTAGTAGTTGTGAGCAAGGATATTGAGGTGATCTAGAATGTGATTAAGGATGAACCTCATTTCATCACGAAGGTTGTCAACAATGACTTGAGTGCATTGACAATGATTACAAAACATTTCATGAGTGAGCATAAGAAAGGGGTTGTTAGGCCCTAGAGACGGAAGTTGTGGTGGTTAAGGTGGAAGTTGTGGTGGCAATGGTGAGAGAGGTAGTTCCATGGCCAGAAGAGGTGGAGGTTGATTTGCTAAATGTTTGATGGACTCGAAAGAGGGTCTAGGTGGTGGAGGGTTTGTAGTTCTAGGAGGTAAATCTTCAAGAGAGTCAAAGAATGCGTGTGGAGAAGTAGGAGGGGTTGAGAAGATGAGCTCAACGGGGTCCAAGTTTATGGTTAAAGGTGAGGAGTCTTTGAAAGGTTGTGTTGGTGCTGATGGAGGTGAGGTCAACAGAGGTGGAGATGACTTTGGGGTGAGCAAAAGTTTGCTTGGTGAGATTCCCAGAGTTGCAATTAGGGAGAGTGGTGGAGAGACATTTGGAGTTGATGGAGGAACCGTTAGGTAGTCTGTTGGAGGTGATAGTGTTTGGTATGGAGGAGATGCCGAACGAGGGTTGTTAAAGCAGCAAGGTAGGACGCTCATCCTAGTGGTACGTTTAAGGTTAGTTGCAGATTTCTTCTCTTTGTTAGACTTAGGCGTTGTAACTTTAAGAGAATTTCTTAAAAAGGATGGGTGAATAAGTGTTTAGGACTATAAATCTATTTATGGTGTAATATATTGGAATATTAAATGCATTACTTCTTATATTGGTAAAAATTTAATCATTAGATATTCCTAATGTCAACTTCTAAGGTCTATGATTTGGTATAGGGTGAAATTTATGGGAAAAGTTATGTTTGAAGTTTAAAATTCGTGTTTACAACTGCTGCACAGTGTTGCCAGTTCTTTGGGTTCCATTTGCAGAATGGAACCGACTTTGTTTTTTAATGGAACCAGCGACACTAGATGTTGCAGAAAATAATTTCTAGTGTGTGCCTATATGAAACAATGTGGAGGTGCGGTTATCTTGACTCAAAAGAAATAAAATATACATGTGAGATAACCCAAAGTCTCCTTGGTTTGATGTTGCTACGATTGAATGTGTTTGAAAATGTATATTGATTATACATTCCATTTCTCATTCAAGAGACTTATGATGCATGAAAACGTTTTTACTTTGTAAAAAAATTATATTTTGTAAATGTCCTAGTTTGTGAGAATGTTTTTAGCGGAAAATGCTTTCGAGATTTTTATGAGATAAGATTTTTGTTATGCAAGTACATATAGTAGATATATATGTAGAGTACTTATAGTAGGATGCTTGAAAATTCTTGAAAAATTTTTGAGTGCAAGAAATAGAAGCCTAGACTCAAAGAGAGAAATAGAAGGGATACATACCTTTGTATAATTTTAGCCTAGATTCAGAGAGAGAAATAGATGGGATACATACCTCTAAGAAGATTGAAGGGTTCTCTTTTGAGGGGTTTGGTTAGTATATCGGCTATGTTGTCTTCGGAGGAGACCTTCTCAATTGAGATGTTTCCTTTTGGACATTGTCACGAAGGAAGTGATGTCGGATTTCTATATGTTTGGTACGAGAATGGAGGACGAGGTTTTACTAAGGTTGATGGCACCTTTATTGTCACAAAGGACGGGTATGTCATCTAATTTTATGTCATAGTCTACTAGAGCTTGTTTCATCCATAAAGCTTGTTGGCAAGCTTTTTCGGCAAAGACGTATTCGGCTTCGGTGGTGGAAATGGTTAAGGCGGTCTGTTTCTTAGAGAACCACGATGTGAGGCAACATCCCATGAATGTGCACACACCGCTTGTGCTTTTGCGATCGACATAGTCTCCCACATGATCAGAGTCAGTGTAAACAATGGTTTCTACACCTGTTCCCTTGGGATACAATAAATCCTTTTTACTGCTTCTAGATGATAGGTTTTGGGATTTTCTTAAAAACAGGCGCATAGACAAACACTAAACATGATGTACGGTTGACTAGCCGTTAGGTAGAGAAGACTACCAATCATGCCATGATACTTTGTGTCGTCAATGGATTCCCCGTCTTCGTCCCGGGTGAGTTTGGTTTCGGATGACATAGGAGTTTTGATTGGTTTGGAGTCTTCTAGGCCAAATTTCTTGAGCATTTTCTTGATGTATTTAGATTGGTTGAAAAAGATTCCATCTTCTAGTTGTTTGATTTGTAAACCGAGGAAGAAATTTAATTCACCCATCATGCTCATCTCGAACTCATCGTGCATGATTTTTGAAAAATCATCACAAAGGTCTTGACAAGTTGAACCGAAGATGATGTCTTCCAAATAAATTTGGACAATGATGATACGTGAATCCTATTTCTTGGTAAATAGAGTGTTATCTACCAAGCCTATGGTGTACATATGGTCAAGAAGAAAGGCCTTGAGTCTATCGTACCAAGCTTTGGGTGCTTGTTTAAGACCATAGAGAGCCTTTTTAAGTTTAAAGACATGGTTGGGTTTTTCAAAATCGACAAAGCCAGTAGGTTTAGCGACATAGACTTCTTCATTTATAAAATCGTTTAAGAAAGAACTTTTGACGCCCATTTGAAAAAGCTTGAAGTCATGTGCACAAGCATAAGCAAGGAGGATTATTATAGATTCTAATCTTGATACAGGAGTTCAT
Organism: Tanacetum coccineum; assembly: GCA_026074375.1. NCBI lineage: Eukaryota > Viridiplantae > Streptophyta > Magnoliopsida > Asterales > Asteraceae > Tanacetum > Tanacetum coccineum. The sequence goes on along the minus strand of BQNB010092626.1, from coordinate 5,983 downwards.
CGAAATATATTCCTTCTTGTTGGTTTTATCCTTGTGCAACAAGTCTAGCTTTGTTTTTAGATACGACATCATTTTCATCTAATTTATTTTTAAAGACCCATTTAGTACTGATTATGGTTTGGTTATTGGGTGGAGGAACAAGACTCCAAACATCATTTGTTTTGAATTGGTTCAATTCTTCTTGCATAGCCATTGTCTAACTTTCGTATTGTATGACTTCTTTGACACTTTTAGGTTCTATAGATGACACAAAATAAAATAAGTTACTTTGACTTTGGACTTTAGATCTTAAATTTCTTTCATTAAGTTTACCTATGACCGAATCTATGGGATGGTCTTTGGATTCTTTGATGTTATTAATTTCTTTGTTTAATTGTTCATTTTCCTTGATTTCTATGTCTTCTATTTGGTTTTCTATGATTTGACTTTCAATAATATCATCATCTACAAGAGGTGATGGCTTTGGAGGTGGACTCTCGTCGAATCTCACATTTAAAGATTCTTCGATCCTCATGGTTTCTTTATTTAGAATTATATAACCTTACTATTTGGAGAGTAGCCAAGAAATACGCCTTCGGTAGATTTAGGGTCAAATTTGGTAAGATAGTCCTTAGTATTAAGAATGAAACATTTACTACCACAAACCTTAGAATATTTTAAGGAGGGCTTTTTACCTTTGAAAAGCTCGTAAGGAGATTTTCCAAGGAAAGGTCTAATTAAGATTCTATTTAAGATATACTGGAGGTGTCGATGGCATTACACCAAAACTTTTAAGGGATTGATTGTTCATTAAGCATGGTTCTACTCATTTCTTGTAAAGTACGGTTTTTACGTTCAACTACCCCATTTGATTATGGAGTACGAGGAGCCAAAAAGTTGTGAGTGATACCATTAGCATCACAGAATGCTCCAAATTGTACTTCATTATCAAATTCCCGACCATGATCCGTGCAAGTTGAAGTAATAGGACAACCCTTTTGTACTTGAATCTTTTTACTTAAAATTTCAAAGTGTTCAAAACCTTCATTTTTGTGTTTTAAAAATCTTGTCCAAGTGTATCTTGAGTAGTCATCGACAATTACTAAACTGTAGAAGTTTCTTTCATAACTTTGGACGGCCGATGGACCAAACAAGTCCATATGTAGAAGTTCTAGACACTTAGTTGTTGAAACCATGTTTTTAGCATTATGGCTTTCATGTACTTGTTTTCCAATGTTGCAGGCGTTACAAAAATGACTTTCAAATTTTAGTTTAAGCAAATTTCTAACAAGCTCTTTAGATGATAGCGATTGAATAAGTCGCATATTGGTGTGACCCAATCTTCGATGCCATAAGGTCGAAGTATCATCTATCGAGGTTAGACAAAGACTATATTTTGGTGAGTTTTCCATTTTCATTATATAAAGACCTTTTTTCCTAATCCCTCTTCCTATGGTAATGCCGTCTTTAAGTATTTCACTACCGGTGTTACTAAATAGTACTTTGCACCTTTTATCACATATTTGTCCTATACTAAGTAAATTAAAGCCAAGATTTTCTACATGGCTAACATCATGAATAGTAAGAGAGTTGTAAGTGATTCTACCTTTTTCTATGATCTTGCTTTTAGTGTTACTACCAAACACTACATTACCTCTGTCTATAGCCTTATAGGTTGAAAAGAGATATTTGTTTCCCGTCATATGTATTGAGCATCCGCTATCTTTGATCCACTCGTCCGGTTCTAACTTTACTTTTAGACGTACCTAAAATCACAAAGTAACTCAATCATTTGGTCCTCAATATCTCATGGGTCCGTTAGCATTATATATGCTGTTTGGTTGGTTCATGTATAGGTATGGAGGACATGATCCCCATAGACCAAAGTTAGGGGGTCGAAACTGATAGCCTTGTTGTATTGAATAATCCCAACCAACTTGATGGTAGTCACTTTTCGAATATAGTGTGTTGGTTCTCCTATGAGGTGTTTTTGGATGTGTTTGGATTTTACTTTTTCCAAGTCCTTGACTAAGTTTTAGGATTGGCGTTTGTTTTATATTCCTTAAAGGAGTGTTTGATGAAGGTTTCCTAGTTATTTGTACAAAACTATTTCTTTTTAAAACATTAGTTTCCATAATTTTAGATTTCTATGTAGAGGGCCAGTTCCCTTCGTTTAAACTGGCCGGTTCTCTTGCAAAGGGAACCGGCATTGCCGGTTCTACAGTGGATGTTTCTACGTTTTCAAGACCTAATTTTTTAGTTTTTGTTTTGCTAGTAGAAGCTATGTCTTCTGTGAATCCCAGCCCATGTTTGTCTTTTAGTGATCTTTGGTTATCACTCATTTCTTGCAGTAAGTAACTACTACTTTTGAAACTAGCTTGTTTTAATGACAAAGAGCTAACTTTAGTTTAAAGGTTGTCACATGATTCACATTTGAGACAAGCTTCTTTGTTTCTTTCTAGTTGTTCTACCCTTTTTCTAAGGTTACATGTTTTGTTTTTTAACAATTTGTTTTTAGCCTTTAGGTGTTTGTTTTTGTTGATTATCCTAAGACTAATTTTTCATAACTTGTTATACTCATTTTGTAATGATTCACTATCTAAAGATGAACTACTATAGCAGGGAGTGTTAGAAAGTACCTCATTGTTGGCAAGTGCCATGAGACAGATTACTTCCATCTTGGAGTCTTCTTCATAATCGCTCCAATACCCAACAACAAATGCCTTCTGATCATTGCAGGAGTGTTTGGGACAATCACTTATGAAGTGATTTGGATCACCACGCTTGAAGCACCTACGATCTTCTTTCTCCTTTTTGTCTTCCTTAATCTTCTAAAAGTTCTTTTTGTCGTCATGAGGTTGGCGGAAAAACTTTCCTCTTTTTCTAAAGAACTTTTTAAAATCTCTTACGGCCATGGCATACTCTTCATCGTCACTCTCCGAGCTAGATACTTCTTCATCACTTGAGACTTTTCTTGCTTTGAGTGCAAGTAACTTGTATTTTTCTTTCTTGCCTTTGGAGATCTCCGAGTCCTTTTCAATCACTACCTCATAGACTTTTAGATTGCTGATGAGCTCATCTAGAGGTAATGCTGATAAGTCTTTGGATTCTTTTATTGTCGTAACCTTTGGACGCCACTTGGTGGGGAGCACCTTTAGAAATTTCCTAACATGATTACGAATAATCGATCCTTCAAATAATACCATCGGTTTAAGCTTTAATGAACCGACTATCTTTAGAATTTTCCTCCTCTTTTTTTGTTGCAATTTTCTAATTTTTTCGATTTTTTAAACAATACTAAGAATCTCGGTGTAATTTCACCATCTTTACGATCATAATAACTCCAGATAATTTCTTCCATATTTCTTCATTCTTCGGACGTACCAATAATTGTGATGGTAGTAAAAATACATGAGTTTTGACTACTTTTTACATTCCCAATTGCAATGTGCAAATTTTCCAACCATACCAGAGATAGAAAATGACATAGGACACAGGAAATACATACTTTACACTTTAAGCAACCAGCAACTGATAAATGGACTTAATTTAACAGGGTAGACTAAGGTGTAAAGGTGTAACGAAACAAATAGTTGGTGTTTATCCTAAAGGATTGGCACTACTTGTTTTTCTAGGGGTATCTTACTCTTAAAATGAGAGTAAACAAAGGGTTTATACGGGGGTTAACTAACCAGTGTAGTTAGTTTATAACACAACATATATAGGCTTTTTGGGTGTAATCCTAGAAACTTACCAATTTAAACAAGTTACTCCAACTAAATCCATAGTACTCATTATTGTGGTCTTGAATAGATATACCAAGCCAAGTTATAAAGTTTACAACATCACCGGCATACTCATATTTTTGTGAGATTTAGGTAAACATTTGGAAATGGATAAGGTTGAATCCTTACAGTATCTAATAACGGTTATCGTGTGCAGGTTACGTAACTAGTAATTTCACAAATGTATGCTTGAAAATTTTTAAATTTATGCATAATTTAAGCATTTTAATGTGAAAAATAGGACAAGTATCGTTCTAATTTCCATCCCCCACTTAAATTATACAACGTCCTTGTTGTATAGATAAAACATTAAAAATAGGAAATTAAAAGAATTAGAATGAGAAACTCCCTTGATTTTTGCTCGGTAGATTCTCCATGTTGATTTAATGAGCAAGAATTCCAGATTATCGATACTTCACCAACATCGTTTTCAGAAGGTTCTGTATTAAGCATAAGAAAACAAGTTCAATTTCTATCTTCGTGTATTTGCTAGTTAGACTCGAAATAAAAACCTAAAACTGTACAGGAAGTCAATACGCCGTATCCATACCCCAGGATACGCCGTATTGATACCTGTAGAAAACAATCCTAAGTACGGGTCAGAAGTCGAATACGCTGTATTCATTTAACGAATACACCATATAGACTGAATTGACAATAAAGTTTAAATAAGTGAAAAATAAAGACTGGATAACATCCAGATAGTTAATACGCCGTATCCATGGGGTTTGGATACGCCGTATAGACAGTATGGGAAGACATAATCGATAAGAAAATTGAAAATACATTTCGGGTTGTCTCCCAGCAAGCACTTTTGTTTACAGAAAAGTCTTTAAGTTAGACTTGCCCCAATTTAATCCCATCCTTATAAAATAACTTGGGGTTGAACGAGATGCCAAATGACACATATGATTTCTTGATAAGATTTATTGGTGTCCCTTGGTTGAGAAAATTACAAGTCACAATATTAAAACCTAATTCCTTAAAAGTAATAGCTTTGAAAAATTTATTGGATGTATCATGACTTGTTTCCAAAAGTTTATTTGACCATTAAGCATCGATTTTTATTACGGTAGGTAATGGTTCAATTAATAGATCCCCCGAAGATTGTTCAATATTGATTTTATCAATATTGTTGTCTTTATCCGATAAATTACGTTAAAAGGAAATAGATCATTAAAGTATATAACATTTTGTTCCTTACCATCACATTCGGACAATGACGTTTCATCAAATTCCTTGATATGTTGAGGACTTACAGTAGGTTTAGATAAATCTAACATAGATGTTAGAGCATCATTGTAGGCAATGGCTGGAAACTCATTCTCAAAATATTTGAAGTATTCGAAATCATAACTGATCGTAGGTTCGGATGAAAAAAATGAAGGCATATTAACTTTATCTGTAAAACCCAAAAATTTGGTTTACATTTTTATTTCATCATTTTGAATATAACCTAAGTTTGAATAATAAGTCTTTAACATTAAAACCTTGGGTTATAATTATTTGTGTATTATAAATACATAACATAAGGTAATTGTTTTAAAAAAATAAAAAATAAAAAAAGTAAATACATATACATAAGGTTATAAAGTTAATTGTTTTAAAAAAAATAAAAAAAAAAAAAAATAAAACCCCCCCCCACCCCCCAGATATATATATATATTTTAATATCCGCCCTCTCGTATATATCCCCCCTACTATTCGCCCTTCTAGGGTCATTTTACCCCATCTATATATATATTATTTAAGAGAAGATATATATATATATATTAAAATCCGCCCCCCTATATATTTAGAAATTATTTTGTCTTCTTTTTACAAATCCTATTCTAAGTAGTAAGTGTAAAGAGATTAGACCAAATCTTTTGTAATCTTCTAAAAGGATAGAAAATTTTTGTCCCCCTCTCCTCTCCTATATAGAACGTGATCTCTTCCCTCTCCCTCATCATTCCCTCTCAAAAATTTATCCTTCAAAACTTGTGTAATCATTCTTGGAACTTGTAAGAAGAAATTGGTGAATTCGGTAGAAGTATTCAAGCTTTGTGTTCTTGATTCCTTGGTGTCTTGATTGTTCTTGTCTCCATCTCTATTCCATAGGTATTCCATGATTCTCTTGATTCATCTTTTATGTCCATGATTCATACAAAAGTTTTCTACATAAAATCATAAAGTGGTAAAAAGAAGAAAACATGTATTCATGATCTTGTTAATTTGTA
>BQNB010092624.1:0-26571 GCA_026074375.1 Tanacetum coccineum | reverse complement strand
AGTCTTACACATTAATCTTGTTGATTATTGCGTTGATGCATGCTTAGATAAACTTGCATGCTTATATCTGTATGTCTTATACATCTATGTATATATTTTCTCACACTATAATATCTTTCTTCGCGTCCGGGTCACAAATCTAAAAAGTCAAAAGAGTCGCAAAATGGTATTAAATCTCTTAGAGTCTTCACTCACACACTCCTTTGATCATCATCTTACTTTCTTCCAAATCATCCACTCTTTCGTCAAGAAAAGGTTAGATACAAATCTAACGCTCCTCCAAGTAGGTTTGACAACTTAAATATTTCATCCGAAATATTCAAGTATCTTTAACTTGCGATCGCAAACGTTAAAGGTCATATCCGAAAATCCCTATTCAAGCCTTTTAACAACATAAGTTAAAACGCTCTCCTTTTCTCTTCGACGAAACATTCTTTCTCTTCGACGAAAACATTCTTTCTTTCGACGAAAACATTCTTTCTCTTCTACGAAACATTCTTTCTTTCGACGAAAACATTCTTTCTCTTTGACGAAAATATTTTTTCTCTTCAACAAAAACATTCTTTTCTCTTAGACGAACACGTTCTTTCTCTTCGACGAAACATTCTTTCTCTTCGACGAAACATTCTTTCTCTTCGACGAAAACATTCTTTCTTTCGACGAAAACATTCTTTCTCTTCTACGAAACATTCTTTCTTTCGACGAAAACATTCTTTCTCTTTGACGAAAACATTTTTTCTCTTCAACGAAAACATTCTTTTCTCTTAGACGAAAACATTCTTTCTCTTCGACGAAACATTCTGTCTCTTCAACGAAAACATCCTTTCTCTCCGATGAAAACATTTTTTATTATTCGACGAAAACATTATCTCTCTTCGACGAAAACACTCTTTGTCTTTCGATCACACATCTTCCTTCTCACTCAACTACGCCTCTTCAACCATAGAGATGGCTAATCTCTTTCCTCCACTATTTCCGCTACCACCTTTAAGACAATCATATACCTCGTCGTGTGATTGTTCTGTGAACATTCGCAATGCTCAGGAAGAGCTACATAACTTTTTTAGTATAGTTTATCGTACGCTAACAACCATCCGTCTTGACATTGTCAAGCTCATCGTCTCTATCTTCGTTTGTTTTCTTCTTTATTATTATTATTATTATTATTATTATTATTATTATTATTATTATTATTATTTTCGCGTACGAAACACACCGAAGATACGTCACCATTTCCTTCGGGACAATGTCCAAAAGGAAACATCTCCATCGAAAAGGTTGCATCTGAAGATAACATCGCCGACATTCTTTCTTTACCCCTCAAGCGTGAATCGCTAAATTATCTTCGTCAAGGTTTAGGAATGATGGAACACATTCCATAAATCGTTCTCTTCTTTTCTTCTAGTTTTGATTCTAGTCCGTGTTCCATTTCGTGTCGTGACAACTTAACTACTTCATCCGAAGTACTTTAAGTATTTTTAATTAGCGAAATGCAAATTAAAATGTCACTCTTTTTGAAAAATTCGTCAATTTCCCCAAACATCCCTCCTGTTGGCGGTCTGGCGGCCCCCAGATCTATTCTGGCGGCCCCTAGATATATCTGGGACCGCCGGCAGCAGCGGGAGTCTAGGAGATATGTGGGTAAACAGCAGGGAGAGAATTGGTTAAAACATGATCTCGAAGACTTCACTATGATGATCAAGGCTTACCTTTATAGGAAGATAGTATGAGATTGTCAATAACGATGAAGGCTCCCTCGACTTCAAAACCGTCCCGCCACAACACCTTATTTATCATATTTTCCTTCTCATATCCTCCAACATAATATCATGGAAGCATCTCCTTTCTTATTCCTTCAACCTAACACACTTGAAGGTATCTACTTTTTTCTCCTTACCTACACTCACCCTCTTATGACCTTTTTCTAAACTAATCCAAAGAAACACACAATCACATCTCATCCTTTACTTCTCATACCTACTTCTCAATTCCCTCAAAACGTATATACCCGGAGCACATACCTCTTCTCATGTCTTCTTTTCAAACCTCTAACCTATATGCTTCAACCATTATCCGCATAATACCTTTTTGCTTCGACAAAAGGGGGAGAAGGGAGTGTAAACGAGTAACTTTTAAACTCTACTATGTGATATAGTTTACATAGTTTGTCATCATCAAAAAGGGGGAGATTGTTAGTGCAAATATTATGATATTTAATCTATACGATCTCTTTATGTTTTGGTGATGACAAACATATAACTTGTAATACATAACGTTAAGTACGCAAGTTACTCGTAATTACAAAACATCAATGCATACATGCATCAACAACACTCGATGTCTCAAGTTTGCATCAATACCGACATTTGTTTTCACCCGACGTAAATCACATAAGGTATATACAAACAAATTAAACTTGTAGGATGATCAAAGAAAAATATTTTTTTCTTAACCATTACATTTCTACAAAAGTATTTTTCATAAAAATAAATAAACACAAAATACTTTTTAATAAAAGAAATGTTTTATTTAAATATAAAATTCGAAATTTGGTTTTCCCCCCAAAATGGAAGCTTTTATACCAGATACAACATTTTCCACAAAAAGACAAAAAGTGGAGCATAGTCTAGTGGCAGCCCCCTTATAGGGTCGGCGGCCCCTAATATATCTGGGCCCGCCGGGACCGCCGTTGCCAGACTGTCAGCTTTCAGCTCCTATAAATAGTGGGGTCCATCCTCCAACTGATCTTACAACCCTTTTTGCATGATTTTCTTTAAGATTCTTTCTCTCTCTAGATCTCACTAAATCTCTCTCTAAAATCTTTGATCATTCAACTTGGTAATCTTGTTTAAAATGTTGATCAAAACTTCTATCCTTTCCTCTATTCCTCAAGTGCAAAGAGAAAGAACTACGGTCATCTTCAAGATTCAAAATTCTGTAGTCTAGCTAGTTCCTAATTTTGTAACATTTGTTACATAAAGAACGAGTCATGTCTTCTAATCTTTAGTATGTGTAGATCCAAATGATGGTATAATATTATGGATTGGTTACTTTTGGGTGGGTAGTATTATTAGGCCCTAAAATACATTGGTGATTGGTAGATTGGTTCTAGCTAAATTAGGACACCCGACATATCTAGCTTAGTGGCGAAAATAAGGTAAGTGATGCAGTTTAATTGTGTTTAGGCCATAAAACACAAGGTTTGTTATGTTGGGCCATAAAACATAACGGGTTTGGTTGTACCCGAAGAAGAACTTGACATCTAGCTTAGTGTCGGAAAATAATGTAAGCAACGTTATAAGGTTTTCTCCGCCGAAAGGGAGCTTGTTAATTAGTAAAGTAACTCTTGAGTTAGCTACTCAGGGAGTGGAGTAGGGCGAAGAGGAGCTTCATGACCGAACCACTATAAATCACCATGTTCGGTTTGCATTTTCTTTTACCTTTCTCTTTACTAATGTCTTTACATATATCGCTTTACTTTTACATTTGCATTGTGTTTATGATTGTGTAAATTGTTGTATATGTTGTGTTAGTCATGGTTGTGTAGCTCTTTGTAGTAAACATTGTGAGTGTGGATATATTGGTAAAATATGCGCTAGTTATTGTAAATCCATTATCGATACTTCTCATATTGCGTCAAACTTGATTGGTGATTTGATACAAATAATCTAGTCCAAAAACCTCTTCTGGAGGCGGTCCCTTTAAATAGGGCGGCCCCCATATATTTATGGGACTGCCGGCAGAGAGTAATGTAATAATTGATATAAAAGATTTAAAGTTTTTAAAAGGAAACGTATTTACCTCCCCCCTCTACGATAATTGAGAAAGTGCGGCGCACAAGAGGATACGTGCGGCGTACTTAGGTGTAAATGCAATAGCATTAAATTCTTCATAAATTCTTAATATCAAATGGGAAGTGCGGCGCACATAAAAGATTGTGCGACGTACTTGTTGAGTTAATGCAATGTTGACTATCTTTGACTTGAAGGTAAGTGCGGCGCACAAATGGCAAGTGTGGCGCACATTTGGCACATAGAGCTTGATTGTTGATCTTTTCTTGAATGATGCGTTCTTTAACATGTAAGTATTTGTCTTTGATGTATCTAACCTCGGGATGTCTTCTAGTGAACCTGCAAGCAATTTTAGGCTATTAAGTATCGAAAGTTCACGAGAAATGATAAAATATATACAAATAACGCCATAGAAAACATGTATAATTTGGGCGTTATCAGACCATCAGTTTGTGGATGATAAGCTGTACTCATATCCAGTCAAGTACCTAAGGCTTTCTGAAGTGATTTCCAGAAGTGTGATGTGAATCTTCCATCACGGTCAGAAATGATCGAGACTGGCACTCCATGCCTCGAGACTACTTCCTTTAAGTATTGTCTCGTTAATTTCTCCATTTAGTCATTTTCTTTTATGGGCAGGAAATGAGCGAACTTAGTGAGTCAATCGACTATAACCCAGATGGTGTCTTGACCGCTTGCCGTCTCCGAAAGCTTGGTTACAAAATCCATAGTAATATTTTCCCATTTCTACTGAGGAATCTCTGGTTGTACCAATAAACCAGACGGATTCTGAAATTTGGCCTTAACCTGGCACATGTTAAGCATTTACTAACATAAGTAGCGATTTCTGCCTTCATGTTGGGCCACCAGTACAGCTTCTTCAAGTCGTGGTACATCTTATCCGATCCCATATGAATAGAATACGTCGACTTATGCGATTCGTACATAATCATCTATAACCACATAAGTCTTCAGTTTTTAAATTCTCCTTTTTCCTTGCTTAAGCTTGAGCATTTAAAATTTGCACGGGAAGATTTAATCCAATAGTCATAACTAAGGTTCGAACCCATAGTGGCTTAATTCTTTCCTTTTGGATTAGTACGTCCTCCACCACATTCGCCTTTCTCGGATGGTAATGTATCTCACAGTCGTAATCACTTAACAGCTCTAACCATCGTCGTTGTTGCATGTTCAGCTCCTTCTGATCAAGGATATGCTGCAAACTCTTGTGATTAGTAAACACGACGCACTTTATACCATACAGATAATGTTTCTACATCTTTAGAGGGAACACTACCGCTCCAAGTTCTAAGTTATGTGTCGTGTAGTTCTTCTCATGAATCTTGAGTTGGCGGAATGCGTAGGCTATGACCTTCTGTCTTTGCATCAAAATCGCGCCTACCCCTTTGTGCGAAGCATCATAGTAGACCACGAAGTTCTCACTTCCTTCGGGTAAAGCCAAAACCGGCGCACTACACAGTTTCCATTTCAACATCGGAAAAGCAGTTTCCTCCTTCTCTCCCCAATCAAACTTTACGCTTTTCTGAGTCAGTTTTGTCATAGGTTTAGTGATCTTTAAGAAACCTTTGATTAATCATCGGTAATAACTGGCCAGACATAAGAATTGATGAATCTCAGTTGGAGAATTGGGTAATGCTCAATCCTTTATTGACTCAATCTTACCAGGATCAACGTGAATGCCTTCACTATCAATCACGTGATCGAAAAATTATACCTTTGAAAGCCAAAACTTACACTTTCAAACCTTGGCGTACAACTCCTCCTTCTTAAGCAATTCCAAGATTAACTTAAGGTGTTTTTATGTTCTTTCTTGCTTTTAGAGTAGATCAGAATGTCATCAATGAAAATGATCACGAATTTATCCAAATACGGTTTGCACACATGATTCATCAGATCCATGAATACCGTCAGTTCGTTGGTCAATCCAAATGGCATAACTTGAAATTTGTAATGACCATAGCGTGTTCTAAACGTTGTTTTATGAATGTCTTCCTCTCGAACTCTGAGTTGATGATAACCAGATCTTAGGTCGATCTTAGAGTAGACACTCGACCCTTGCAATTGGTCAAACAATTCATCGATTCTCGGAAGTGGATATGAGTTCTTCATAGTAAGTTTGTTCAGTTTATGGTAGTCGATACACATCTGAAAGGATCCATCCTTCTTCTTGACAAACAAAACCAGAGTTCCCCATGGCGAGGAACCGGGTCTTATAAATCCTTTGTCAGAAAATTTTTGTAGTTGAGTAGACAATTCTTGCATTTTCGATAATGCTAATCTATACGGGGCTCATGCTACAGGTGTAGCACCAGGGACTAAGTCGATCTGAAATTCATTTTTTTGAGTCGGTGGAAGTCTGGACAAGTCTTCTAGAAAGATTTTTTGAAAATCCTATACAGTTGGCACGTCCTTAAGTCACTTCTCCCCTGACTTGTCTTCGGTCTTCTTTTCAGTAACTTGTGCCAGAAAAACTTGGCACCCCTTTTGAATATACTTCTGAGTCTTGGTGCACGATATGATACTCAATCTAGACGCATTTATACTATTGCTCTTATTACCTTGAATTGTTAAGGTTTCATTATCGTAGGGGATACGTACGATCTTCTCATCACAAACGATGACGGCGTGGTACTTCGTCAACCAATCCATACCGATGATATCGTCAAAACTATTGAGTCCTACAGGCATTAAGTCAATGTTGAATGGGTGGTTTAGAAAATTTAAGGTGCAACCTTGAATTATAGAATCGGTTCCCATTGTCTTCCTATTAGTTGGCTCTGTGGTGTACTCAGGTTGCGTTTAGTTGGAGAAAAAATTTCCTAGTTTTGTGTTTTCAAATTTGTGAAAAAAAAGAGGAGATTTATTTTCTGCAAAACATAGAAAACACGTTCATGTGATACTGTTTTCCATTCTCAAGAAAACAAGGGAGATTACAAAGAAAACAAGGAAAACAAATAAAATGTGTTGTAGTTTCCCTTGTTAAGTTGGGAAATGCATGTTTTTTGTTTTGTAGATAATTTTAATGGAAAACAATGATCTGAACGCGATCTCTGTTTTCCTTATTTCCATAAAACATTTTGTGGAAACAGGGATGTTTTCCCCCAACTAAACGCACCCTTAGTGTCTACGTCTATTGGAACGATGTCACTTAGAAGACTAAACTTAGCAGATGTGAGGCTTCTATCAGCTAGGTTCTATGTACTTGCAATGATTGCGTCCTTTGCTTTAACTTCAGGTCCATTAGAAGTTTTGTCGGAATAAGAATCTCATAATCTTCATAATTCTAGATCACTAAAAGATAAGTCAATCGAAGGAAATCTCCTAGTTTCCTCTCATTGACGGTTTCTAGGTTTAGGCTATATAACAAAGCAACAAATGTAATCGCATTGGTTTGGAATTGTTCTAGGGTGACTGGCGGTGTAACTCGATTTCTCGGCTAAAGGCGCAGTGTAAGATAAGGTTGGCTCTACTTGTTATGGTCGTGTAAAACTCTACTTGGTTACAGTGTTGACCAATATGAACACTCGTGACAAGAACAATATAGGAATATGCATGCAAAATATCGATAGAAAATAACAGAAAAATTATTTTGACAAGGGTTTAGGGTGACTACTCCCAGCATAGCATGGCCCTTCCTGAATTAGAAATAGGTGATCAGGCTATGTATAATTTAGGGACTAACAATGAAATGCGCATTTCGTCAAACTAGTGTTATATTTAAAATTTTATATGGTATAAACGGTATGGTTTATATGGTACCAAACACTTCGTAAAAATGAAAACAAGGTCATTTATAAAACGACACAAGATATTTAGTAAGATAGCGAAAAATAGTTTATGAGGTGATAGCAAAATAGTGTATGAGAAAATCACATGACAACTTATAATGTAATAGTAAGGGGTTTAAATATGGTAATAAGTAGTTGACAAAATAGTTTATAAATGACGACAAAATAGTTTATAAAAGACAAAGAATTAGTTTATAAGATGACAACATAATAGTTTATAAGATAATAGAAAAACAGTTTATATAATGATAGTGAAATGGTTTATAAGACAGTAACAATTTAAGGAGTGTAACTGACAAAATCGTCATGACACATAAGTTAATAGGGGATTTAAAGATATCCACACAATACAACAAAATTCATTAGGAAAGTACTAATGCAAATCTCTTAGGGGACATGGTTCAAGTCTACTTAGGTTTCACTAGGCAAGGCAGGAAAATATGTCCTTAAACATCAGCATTACCTTTGACGACGTTAGAGTTCTCACGCGCTTTTACCTTTGAAATCCGGTTTACACGGTTCAGCTTTGGACAATCACTCTTGTAATGTCCTGGCTTTCCACACTCATAATAGGTACCTCAGGTTTCTTATTTGCCACTACGGCCTCTAAGTCGTTATAGGAACGGGTGTCCTATAATCTCTAGTCATATGGCCAACTCTCTTGTAGTTGTTGCACTTCATAGTGCATGGCCTAGTGTGGTGCAATTTACGCTTGTTGCAGAAAGGTAATTTTCCTACATATCCATTTTTCTTATTTGGTCTAGCAATGTAAGCTCTCACGACCTTTTGTCATTTATTTTGTTGTTGGCATTCCTTGTCACCTTGTCTTCCTAATGTACGACTTGATCAATCGAGTCATGAGCCATGCGAATTTTTGCCTCGTAGACAACAATAGCTTCAATAGCATTAGCAATTCGTTGGGTTACAAGTTTGGAACTCCTCATCTTTCCTCGCTTCAGCTTGAGCGTCTAAAATTTGCACGGGAGGGCTTAATTCTTTCCTTTCGGCTTAGTGCATCCGCCACCACATTTGCCTTTCCCGGGTGATAACATATCTCACAGTCATAAACCATCGCCGCTGCCTCATGTTCAGCTCCTTCTGACCAAGGACATGATGCAAACTCTTGTGATCAGTGAACACAATGCACTTCGTACCATACAGATAATGTCTCCACATCTTCAGAGCGAACACTATTGCTCCAAGTTCTAAGTCGTGAGTGGTATGGTTCTTCTCATGAATCTTGAGCTGGCGGGATGCGTAGGCTATGACCTTCTCTCTTTGCATCAAAACCGCGCCCAACCCTTTGTACGAAGCATCGCAGTAGACCATGAAGTTCTCACTACCTTCGGGTAAAGTCAAAATCGGCGCACTACACAGTTTCTGCTTCAACATTTGAAAAGCAGTTTCCTCCTTTTCTCCCCATTCAAACTTTACGCTTTTCTAAGTCAGTTTCGTCATAGGTTTGGCAATCTTGGAGAAACCTTCGATAAATCATTGGTAATAACCTGCAAGACCTAAGAATTAACGAATTTTAGTGGGAGTATTGGGCGATGCCCAGTCCTTGATTGACTCAATCTTAGCAGGATCAACGTGAATGCCTTCATTATCAATCACATGATCGAGAAATTGTACCTTTGAAAGCCAAAACTCACACTTTGAAAATTTGGCGCACGACTCCTCCTTCTTAAGCAATTCCAAATCAATGAAAACGATCACCAATTGATCCAAATACGGTTTAAACACTTGATTTATCAGATCCATGAATATCGCCGATGCGTTAGTCAATCCAAAAGGCATTACTTGGAACTCGTAGTAACCATAGCGAGTCCTAAACGCCGTCTTTGGAATGTCTTCCTCACGAAATCTGAGTTGGTGATAACCAGACCTCAAGTTGGTCTTTGAGTAAACACTCGATCCTTGAAGTTGATCAAATAAATCGTCGATTCTCGGAAGTAGGTATCGGTTCTTCACAGTAAGTTTGTTTAGTTCACGGTAGTCGATACACATCCAAAAAGACCCATCTTTCTTTTTGACAAACAAAACCGGAGCTCCCCAGGGTGAGAAATTGGGTCTTATAAATCCTTTGTCAGAAAGTTCTTGCAACTGAGCGGATAACTCTTACATCTCAGACAGAGCTAATCTATACGGGGCTCGTGCTACAGGTGCAACACCAGGGATCAAGTCGATTTGAAATTCAACTTGTCGAGTCAGTGGAATTCCTAGCAAATCTTCAGAAAAGACTTTCGGAAAGTCCCGTGCAGTCGGCACGTCCTCAAGTCGCTTCTCTCCCGACTTGTCTTCAGTCTTCTTTTCCGTAACTTGTGCCAGAAAACTTAGCACCCCTTTTGAATATACTTTTGAGTCTTGGTGCACGATATGATACTCAATCTAGACGCAGTTCTACTATTGCTCTTATTACCTTGAATATGTCCTAAACGCGTCCTAAGAAAATGGCGCGCCTTAAGAAAGGAATATAGAACAAACGACATAATAGCATTTAAACGAATTCATGGAATTCCTGTGTGTTTGTGCCTTAGTTTCATTAATAAAATGTGACTTTATGAAGAAAATATACTTTAAACTTAATCCTGACATTTTCGATGAAAACTTACTATTTTTGGAAACTTTCTAATTTCGAAAAGTTATCATCTTGAGAAATTTTGGAAAACACGGATGTTAATAGCTTCCTCTAATTATTTGACATGTCCATCCTACCACGAAACGCACTAAGCAAAATCTAAATGCTTACTTCCTAATTTTAGTCCTTAAGTGTATTTATTTAAATACTTACTATTTTTAGAAAGTCCAAATATATTCGAAATATAGTTTTTGAAAAGTTATTAATACGTCCTAACCATTTAATGAAAATACAATGACTCATCCTACCACGAAACGCACTAAGCAAAATCTAAATGCTTACTTCCTAATTTTAGTCCTTACGTGTATTTATTTAAATACTTACTATTTTTAGAATGTCCAAATATATTCGAAATATAGTTTTTGAAAAGTTATTAATGCGTCCTAACCATTTAATGAAAATACAATGACTTTCGCTAATGTTTCCAAAGCTCAAACGGACTCGAAATCGCCTAAAAACTCATTTTTAGTTTTCAATCAGCTCCCTACCTTTGACTTTTTCCGGAAATTTTTTATATAACTTTGACTCAGATTATCTCACTCGTCTTTCAATTTTAAGCTTAAAAACAACGCGATACCATTAGTAAAACGTTATTCCAGACAACTTTCGTGCTTTATACTTTTGCTAAAACGGACTCGAAATGGGTCAAATATCCCGATTTTGATCCTGCCAGAAAGTCAGAAATGACAGTTTTAGGTCAAAAACATTTTAAACTTCATTTGGTCATATCTCCTTCGTTACAAAGCTTCTTTTAGCATTCTTCATATGAAAATCTATCTACTCGAAAAGAGCTATCCAAAAGTTGATTCCTTTACTACTCAAAACGTTTTTAAGTCGACCAAATCCTAAAAACAAAATCAGATCAGCAACTATTTTGTCCGAAACCATATCAAAATCAACCCACAGCTTCACAATAGTGCCTAGTCTAGCCTATCTCCGTTCATGACTATTTTCCAATAACACAGCCATCTCAAATATCATCCTAACCTAACTAGTGTATCACAACATGCTTATTTTATCATAAAGTTTCAATCTTTTTAAAAGTTTTACCAAAACCATGTTATTAGTTATCATAAAAATGACACAAACACTTGGGTAACCACATACTCATACACGAATGGATTTGAAAGAGAAAAAGGGTTCCAAAAGTTTACTTACAATCGATACAAATAAGATAGAAACACAACTTGACAAAGATGCTTGAAAAACTTGAAAACCCAAAGTGATAAGATGAAACCCTTAACCAAAAACCTTGCAAAAACCCTTGAAACAAATGAACCTAAATCGTCAAACCACCTTAAAAACTCTTGGAAAGTGATCTTGTATGTGTGATATTTAAGAAAATGGAAGACAATGAAACCCTCACAACGGGTGTTTGTTGCCGCAGCTCACCAAGGAAAAAAAGAAGAGGAGAGCAAAATTTAGTGTGTGTGTTTTTGTAGAGAGATGAAATGTTTAGGATAAATGAGAGAATGATGTATCTAGACACTTAAGTATGCATTCAAAATGGAATCTAATGCTAGGGAAAATATCTTTATACCATTTGGAGACATGTTAGCAAAATAAGGGGGATGTTGTTGTGGCTTGGGGTGGACGACGCTAGTTACACAAGGAGGGGGCGACAACTTTTTTAAATTTTTCATGGTGGACGATTCTAGACTTTGATTTAATTTCAAGCTTGCACACAAAAGCTAGTTATGAAACGATAGATTCTCGTAAAACGAAAACGTAACCCTTTTTAAATAACGAAATTTAAATTATTTCAAACGTGCTCACAAAAAATAGAAACGCGGCTAACTACTAAATTCTATGCTAAGCAACAAGTCGATACACGTCCAAAGGATATTTATTCAAATACGCGCGGGAAAACTTCCCCGTTAACGGTCAATTCATTACTTAATTAAGTAAAGTCAAACTGACATACGAAAAAGTCAAAGATATTGACCTGAAAATTCACGGGGTGTCACATCCTTCCCCCGTTAAAAGAGCTTTGTCCTCAAAGCTTAAGCCGTAGCGTTTGACAAAGAGGCGGGGTTAGAGAAGAGATGAGGATACTTTTTCTGCATTTGGTCCTCACGTTCCCACGTAAACTCGGGACCTCTTTTCGAGTTCCACCGAACCTTTACGATAGGAATACGACTCTGCTTCAGACGTTTGACTTCATGATCTATGATCTCAACCGGTTCCTCGATAAAGTGAAGCTTGTCATCGATATGAATTTCATCTAGAGTAATAACGAGCGATTCATCGGGTAAGCATTTCTTCAAGTTTGACACGTGAAACGTACTGTGGACACGACTCAATTGTTCTGGAAGTTTGAGTCGGTAAGAAACAGTTCCAACTTTGGCAAGAATTTTGAAAGGTCCAATGTAGCGCGGGTTCAACTTTCCCTGTTTGCCAAAACGTATTGCTCCTTTCCATGGCAATACTTTTAGCATGACTCTATCTCCCACTTGAAACTCAGGGGGTTTTCGTCTCATGTCAACATAACTCTTTTGATGGTCACGAGCGGCTTGGATTCGGCTCTTGATTTGAATGATCTTCTTTGCTGTCTCATGCATAATCTTTGGACCAGTTAGCTGACTATCTCTAACTTCAACCCAACATATGGGTGATCGGCGATTACGATGCTATAGTGCCTCGAATGGTGAAGCCTTAATGCTCGTATGATAGCTATTGTTGTATGAAAATTCTACTAATGGTAGGTGTCTATCCTAACCTTTTCCAAAATCCAACACACATGCACATAACATGTCTTCCAATGTCTGAATGGTCCTCTCACTTTGACCATCAGTTTGTGGATGATAAGCTGTACTCATATCCAGTCGAGTACCTAAGGCTTTCTAAAGTGATTTCCAAAAGTGTGATGTGAATTTGCCATCATGGTCTAAAATGATCGAGACTGACACTCCATGCCTCAAGACTACTTCCTTTAAGTATTGTCTCATCAATTTCTCTATTGAGTCAGTTTCTTTTATGGTCAAGAAATGAGCGGACTTAGTGAGTCGATCGATTATAACCCAGATGGTGTCTTGACCACTTGCCATCTTTGGCAGCTTGGTTATGAAATCCATAGTAATATTTTCCCATTTCCACTGAGGAATCTCTAGTTGTACCAATAAACCATACTATTTCTGATATTCAGCCTTAACCTTGGCACATGTTAAGCATTTACTGGCCTAAGTGGCGATTTTTGCCTTCATGTTGGGCCACCAGTACAGTTTCTTCAAGTCGTGATACATCTTATCCGATCCCGGATGAATAGAATACGTCAACTTATGCCACTCGTACATAATCAAAGCTCTTTAGTCACCAAAACAC
The DNA here is from genome assembly GCA_026074375.1 of Tanacetum coccineum. Classification (NCBI taxonomy): domain Eukaryota; kingdom Viridiplantae; phylum Streptophyta; class Magnoliopsida; order Asterales; family Asteraceae; genus Tanacetum; species Tanacetum coccineum. The sequence continues at coordinate 13,012 of BQNB010092624.1, read as the reverse complement.
GGTATCCTACTCCTATTTTTCAAACATAACGTTCCGTCAGAATGAGGTTCGAGTTTCAAGACCATACCATATAAGTCTTCAGTTTGGAACTCCTCCTCTTTCCTCGCTTTAGCTAGAGCGTCCAAAATTTGCACGAGAAGACTTAATCCAATAGTCATAACTAAGACTCGAACCCGTACTGGCTTAATTCTTTCCTTTCGGCTTAATGCATCCACCACCACGTTCACCTTTACTGGATGATAACGTATCTCACAGTCTTAATCACTTAACAGCTCTAACCATCGATGTTGCCTCATGTTTAGCTCCTTCTGACTAAGGATATGATGCAAACTCTTGTGATCAGTGAACATGATGCACTTCGTACCATACAGATAATATCTCCACATCTTTAGAGCAAACACTACTGCTCCAAGTTCTAAGTCGTGAGTGGTATGGTTCTTCTCATGAATCTTGAGTTGGCGGGATGCATAGGCTATGAGCCACACTCTTTGCATCAAAACCGTGCCCAACCCTTTATACGAAGCGTGTTAGTAGACCACGAAGTTCTCACTACCTTCGGGTAAAGTCAAAATCAACGCACTACACAGTTTCTGCTTCAACATCTGAATAGCAGTTTCCTTCTTTTCTCCCTATTCAAACTTTACGCTTTTCTAAGTCAGTTTCGTCATAGGTTTGGCAATCTTGGAGAAACCTTTTATAAATCATTGGTAATAACCGGCAAGACCTAAGAATTGACAAATTTCAGTGGGAGTCTTGGGCGATGCCCAGTCCTTGATTGACTCAATCTTAGCAGGATTAACGTGAATGCCTTCACTGTCAATCACGTGACCGAGAAATTATACCTTTGAAAGCCAAAACTCACACTTTGAAAACTTGGCGCACAACTCCTCCTTCTTAAGCAATTCCAAGATTAAATTAAGGTGTCCTTCATGTTCTTTCTTGCTTTTAGAGTAGATCAGAATGTCATCAATGAAAACGATCATGAATTTATCCAAATACGGTTTGCACACTCGATTCATTAGATCCAGGAATATTGCCGGTGTGTTAGTCAATCCAAAAGGCATTACTTGGAACTCGTAGTGACCATAGCGAGTCCTAAACACCGTCTTTGGAATGTCTTCCTCACGAACTCTGAGTTGGTGATAACCAGACCTCAAGTCGATCTTCAAGTAAACACTCGATCCTTACAGTTGATCAAATAAATCATCAATTCTCAGAAGTGGGTATCTGTTCTTCACAGTAAGTTCATTTAGTTCACGGTAGTCGATACACATTCAAAAAGATCCATCTTTCTTTTTGACAAACAAAATCGAAGCTCCCCATGGTGAGGAATATAGTCTTATAAATACTTTGTCAGAAAGTTCTTGCAACTGAGCAGATAACTCTTGCATCTTAGACGGAGCTAATCTGTACGGGGCTCGTGCTACAGGTGTAGCACCAGGGATCAAGTTGATTTGAAATTCAACTTGTCGAGTCGGTGGAATTCCTGGCAAATCTTCAAGAAAGACTTCCGGAAAGTCCCGTACAGTCAACACGTCCTCAAGTCGCTTCTCTCCCGACTTGTCTTCAGTCTTCTTTTCCGTAAGTTGTGCCAGAAAACTTGGCACCCCTTTTAAACATACTTCTGAGTCTTGGTGCACGATATGATACTCAATCTAGACGCAGTTCTACTATTGGTCTTATTACCTTGAATTGTTAAGGTTTCATTACCGTAGGGGATACGTACGATCTTCTCATCACAAATGATGACAGCATGGTACTTCGTCAACCAATCCATAGCGATGATGACGTCGAAACTACCAAGTTCTACGGGCCTTAAGTCTATATTAAACGGATGATTTGGAAAGTTTAGAGTACAACCTCAAATGATAGTACGGGCTCCTATGATCTTTTCGTCGGCTAACTCAATAGAGTACTTAGTGTCTAAAGTAGATGGGACGATGTCACTTAGAAAGGCTAAACTCTGAGGATGTGAGGCTTCTATCAGCTAGGTTCTATGTACTTACAATAATTGTGTCCTTTGCTTTAACTTTAGGTCCATTATAAGTTTCGTCGGTACGATAATCTCATAATCTTCATGATTCTAACTCACTAAAAGGTAAGTCAACGGAAGGAAATCTCTAAGTTATCTTGGTTATAATATAATTAGAAGGATAATTTCATTACTTTCTAGAATCTTACAATCCATAACTATCGTGACTACAGGGGACGTGATTTGGTCTTTTCGCTAAGGGGATGGTATCTCTACATGATGAGGTTGAGGTAGATATGCTTAGTTACGGTGCTTACGAATGCAACCACACATGATCGATATAACTCACGGATACGCACGTAAAATATCAGTAAAACATGAATACAATGAAATCGCGTTGAGAATATAGAGAAGAGAAAAGAAGATAGAAATGGAAAGTGGAGATAAATTGACAAAAGAAATTTAAGGTGACTATTCTCATAAGCACGTTTCTGATCTAATGTTCTTTCAGCAGTAATTGCAGCGGGAGGGTCGATACGAAGCGCATGGCCAAGATCCATTACTCTGAGAGTAAGTTTCACTTGATCTCTTCATGTTGAGAAATTAGTACCAGTTAAGGGTTCAATTTTGGACATGTAACCCGTATTAGAAGTTAAGGTAGATGCTGATATAAATTAAAACTTAAATGTATGTTGAGATAAAACTAAATGAATTATTAGGATATATATGTAAAGGGAAGCATATTAGTTTTAAGGATAAACCTATCGTGAAACACCAAAATAATAGGTATATAAGATGTTTTGCGCAATTATCAACATCACGTTGGTTTAGTTGACAATTGAACCGTTAGACATCTTAAACTAAACTAAGCATGCACACATATCACATATCACCGTTGGGCAGAAACATAACATATATGCTAGTTATGTTTAATTAAATTTCATTGTTCAAGTTATCATACAAATAATCGTTGGGTTTATTGAGTGGTAACATGAACAATTTTATAATAGTGGCATCCAGTAGATTTCATCAACCACTACGCATCATATGGTTAACATAAGTTAAGGAAGCAAGATCATAGCAGAATGTTGTTAAATACTATTGTCCATCTTAATTTATAATTATTCAAGTGATGACAAACAATTGTTTCACAATCTAGTATTTTACTATTAAGGCATCATAAATATGTTATTTTAATTTATTGTTAGTGCCTTGTTAATTTATACAACTTTATAAAAGATTCCATTGTAAATAACATTAGACTATTGGTTGCTTTACTATGCCATTCGGTTGAAGTAATTATAGGAACAAATCTATTAACATAACTTATCACAAAAATTAAAGTTTTGCAATCCCTAAAGTTGTCAGATGGAATTTTAGAAAAACATAGTAATCGAAAAGGGGTTTACTTCTTTTTCAGCCGTAATTGAATATTAAAATAATAGGAAATCAATTTTATCAGGCATGTAAAATGCAAGCGGAGATCATATATAGAATTATCATGATTTACGTATTTGATTATTCACATGAGATTTTAAACCGCTCTTGATGCCACATGCTGGATTAATTAACATAAACAATATCAATCTCATGTAATTATGACAATAATATCAATGAAGAACTTACTTGATGGTGGATTAGGATTGGATGAAGTCGTGACGTTAGGGTTTGTCAATTCCTATAGTAAAGTCACCTATCCGATGGAGGGATTTTTCAATAGTTATGGTGTTTGATTGAGAGAGATTTTATGTGACAGAATACATGGTAATGCCACACCCAGGGATATATAGTTATGATAGTTATTTCCATCAAATATCTTTCAATTGTTAGTTAGGGTATATAATGTGATTAAGGCATAGTTCAAGGTACAAATGGTTAAGGCCACAATAATTAAGGGATTATTCTAACAATTTGATCATAAAGATTCAATCTTTTTCAAAGTTTTACCAAAACCATGTTATTAGTTATCATAAAAATGACACAAACACTTGGGTAACCACATACCCATACACGAATGGATTTGAAAGAGAAGAAGGGTTCCAAAAGTTTACTTACAATCGATACAAATGAGATAGAAACACAACTTGACAAAGATGCTTGAAAAACTTAAAAACCCAAAGTGATAAGATGAAACCCTTAACCAAAACCTTGCAAAAACTCTTGAAACAAATGAACCCAAATCTTTAAACCACCTTAAAAACTCTTGGAAAGTGATCTTATATGTGTGATATTTAAGAAAATGTAAGACAATGAAACCCTCACAAAGGGTGTTTGTTGTCGCGGCTCACCAAGGAAAAAGAGAAGAGGAGAGCAAAATTTAGTAGTGTGTGTTTTTGTAGAGAGATGAAATGTTTAGGATAAATGAGAGAATGATGTATCTAGACACTTAAGTATGCATTAAAAATGGGATCCAATGCTAGGGAAAATATCTTTGTACCATTTGGAGACATGTTAGCAAAATAAGGGGGATTTTGTTTTGGCTTGGGATGGACGACGCTAGTTACACAAGGAGGAGGGGAGACAAGTTTCTGAATTTTTCATGGTGGACGATTCTAGACTTTGATTTAATTTCAAGCTTGCACACAAAAGCTAGTTATGAAATGATGGATTCTCGTAAAACGAAAACGTAACCCTTTTTAAATAACGAAATTTCAATTATTTCAAACGTGCTCACGAAAAATAAAAATGCGACTGACTACTAAAGTCGATGCTAAGCAACAAGTCGATACGCGTCCAAAGGACGTTTTTCAAATACGCGCGGGAAAACTTCCCGGTTAATGGTCAATTCATTATGTAATTAAATAAAGTCAAACTGACATACGAAAAAGTCAAAGATATTGACCTAAAAATTTACAAGGTGTCACATGATCAGTGAACACAACGCACTTCGTGCCGTACAAATAGTATCTCCACATCTTGAGTGTGAATTCTACCTCTCCTAATTCCAAGTCATGAGTCGTGGTTCTTCTCATAAATTTTGAGTTAGCGGGATGAGTAAACTATGACTTTCTTCTTCTGCATCAAAATTGCACCTAACCCCTTGTGCGAAGCATCGCAATAAACCACTAAGTTTTTGCTACCTTCGGGTAATGCCAAAATCGATGCACTACATAATTTTTGTTTCAGTAGTTGGAATGCATCTTCTTCCTTTTCTCCCCAGTCAAACTTCACGCTCTTCTGAGTCAACTTGGTAATAGGTTTAGTGATCTTTGAGAAACCTTCGATAAACCGTCGGTAGTAACCGGTAAGACCTAAGAATTGGTGAATTTCCATTGGAGTCTTAGGCGATTCCCAATCCTTGATTGACTCAATCAAGCAAGGATCAACGTGAATGCCTTCGCTATCAATCACGTGACTGAGAAATTGCACTTTTAGAAGTGATGAGGTGTCATTTTATACACTATTTCGGGGTCATTTAACCCTCTAAATCATGCAAACATACCCAGATTATGTGCTTAATCGTTTGTTTTCAGGTTTTTACCACTTGGATGGCATTTGGAGGAAATACACATGACTTGGACTCATTTGGAGAAGAAACAGACAAGACTACGGCTCTACACCAAGTGTCTTGAAGAACCACGCATACAGAGCATGGAGACGGCGTCGCACGTATAAAGCGACGCCGTCGTGATTTGCAAAGTGACGGTGTCAAGGATTTTGTGATGGCGTCAGAACGTAGCCGCCTTAAAGAGGATCTAGAATCATCGATGTGGCGATGGCGTCATGGCTTCAAATCGACGCCGTCGTGTCGCTTTTCTTATAAATACAAAACCGATTTTAGGGTTTTAAGTGTGTAACTTTGTATAACTTTTGGGAGACGAACCCGAGTCGTTCTGGTAGCTTTTAGGCTTCTTAGGGCCTCAAAACCCTATTGTAACTAACCTTAATCCATGTTTTAATCAAGTAAGAATGTTTATCTTTAATCATTCAATATGTGTATGTGTTTGATTGATTTATGTTCTTGCTTTCTTTATAACATGCTAGGCTAAACCCTCTTTTGTATTTACTTATGATTGTGTGAAACTTAGATTGTAGATCCTTTTAATGTTGCTTCTTGTGATGGATGTGCGCATTAGGCTTTAGAAAACTAGCCATAAGATATTAAATTGGCATAGACGTTTAGGGAAACTCGAGTGTGTAGAAAGGATACCATCTGGTAACAGTATTCATACTACCTTACCCCCAATATGGTTGATCCCTCTTAAGATATTTCAATTGCATTTAATATACTCTTAGGGGCCTTGTAATAGTCTTCATACTACCTTACTTGTGCATTGCCTTAACAGAATATTAAATAGACGGTGGGTTCGTGTAATCCGTTCATGACTTAGGAATTACTTACACAGATCATCACAAGTGTGACAAAGCAACAGAATTAGGAGAAACAATCTAAGGAGTAGTACATTGTTAGCCTTAAAATATGGTGACATATCTGGAATTACAATAGTTTAGTTATAGTGTGACACGTAGGAACTAATAATGACAAGTTACAATAGTTAGGTGTCACTAGGACTATAAATACCCCCTCCGTACTTCCATGGAGGGGTGAGGATAAACATTTGGTCTCATAAGTGTGTGTTGTTTCGCTCTCTAGAAAACACACACACTCTTTCCTTTCTCTCTCTAATAAAATGGCTTACTTTCATTTCTATCCTCCCCGACCTCCGGCTAGGGAGTTGTAAAACTTCTTGTGAAGTCTTGCCAAGAAACGAACACCAAGTTTTTGGCCCCGCTGCATGCGGAATAGTTAGGTTTTGACCATTGTTTAACTTAGGTCTACTCGCTTGAATCCTTTCAAGTGAGATTTTATTTTCGTTATATTATCTTTCTCGTAGTCTATCTTTTCTTTGTGTTATTTGTTTCCGTAAATCATTCTCGTCAACCACCATGGGAGACGTAAATCCTATCCGTACCCTCAAATATTACCCCAGACCTAGCCACGAGGGCTATAGGAACACCATTGAGCTCCCGATGGAACAATGTGGGCCCTCTTCGATCCCGACACCATCTGGTTGGTGAAAAATGGATGCTCATTCCACGGACTTCAGTCCGAGGATCCAAACCAACATCTCAAGGATTTCTTAAAATTTGTGGAATCACTTGACCTTGATGTTGCAAATAGGGGAAGAACGCGCCTGCGTTGATTTCAATTTTCCCTTCGCGATCAAGCTAGCAATTAGCTTGAACGTCTTCCAGCAGGATCCATCTCCACATAGGAGGATCTTACTACTCGTTTCCTTGCTCAATTCTTTCCACCGGGAAGGACTGTAAAACTCCGTAACGACATCCTGATGTTCCGACAACATCAAGGAGAGTCTCTCTCTGAAGCATGGACTCATTTCAAAGACTTACTCCAAAAAGTCCCTCATCATGGCATTGATCTTTGGCTCCAACTCTAAATATTTTATGACCATGTTAATCCCGTCACAAGATAAACCATTGACCAATCGGCCGGTGGTAAGCTTCGTGACAGAAATGCCGAAAAATCCTGGGCATTATTAGAGAACCTCCCCCTCTATGACAACGAAAGTTGAAACGACCCAAGGGATTTCACTAAGCCGGTCAAGGCAATCTCTTTGCCTCAATATGTCCCGAGTACATCCGATCGCCGCCTCATCGAGCTCGAGAAATCAAAGTCCAGCGCTTGGATGGAACTCCACCTTTGCTCATAAGCAACCTATTCAAGTGAACAAAATAACTTCTTCATGTGAGATCTGCAGTGGTCCCCATGACACTTAGTACTGCATGGAAAATCCTGAGTAAGCTTTTGTTGATTATGCATCCTCACGTACCGACGAAGCGGGAGGTAAGTGGTACACTTTCAAACCCGAGCAAAACAATCTTGGTGACACCTATAATCCGTCATGGAAAAGTCACCCAAACCTTAGGTGGAGACAACCCCAAAATTCTCAAAATAATTTCTCAAACCTACCTAACCGGTTTCAGCCAAACGGTTCGTTCTCGAACCGCTCCTTCAACAACAATCCTTAAAGTTTTAACAAACAATCAAATCTTGAAGGATTAGTGTCCAACTTTATGGCATCTCAAGACGCTAGATTGTCCAAGTTTAAAGCCGATTTCAAACAACAACAAAGCGAGATGACCAACAAAATCGACACAGTCTTGAAGGCCATCACTGATCGAATAACAGGAGCACTTCCTAGCGATACAGTTAAGAACCCAAAACTGAATGTTAACTCTACCTCTCAAGTTTTGTCTGCTCGTTCTTGCCCAACATAAGACTCGCAATGCTCACCCAAATCCATAGCTCAATCAACGCTATCACGATATATCTCGAGCGGCCAGGAAAACTCCAAAATAGCGAGCCAGAAGAAGAAGAGCAAGAAGAGAAGGACAACCCGAAAAACATCAACACTGACCCTTCCTTACCACCTGATCCATAATTTTCATTCATCACCGAAACAGTCCTTAAACTCAATTCATTCTTCGAATCACTCAGCTTGGTCCCCAGTCATCCAACATATAATTTGTTTGCACGAAAGGGGATGACGGTGATGTAATGTTTATTGAGATAATTAAGCAAAATGATGATTCGCACAAGGAGGAACCCGAAGTGGGTGAAAACGCAGGAGTAGGAGAATTTGAGATGGAGTATTTTGACATATTCCTGACCAGGAGTGAGCTAGCATATCATAAGTATCTAATGTATCGTACAATCCCTTCAATATTTCTAAGAAACCCCATCATCACAGAGGGATGTCCTTCAAACCTTAAAATACCATGCAACATTGAACATGTACATGTTGAGAAAGCCTACATTGATCTTAACTCGCCCTTGAATGTCATGACCCGAATGCTGTATAATTGGATCATGAGAAGAAAACTTGACCCTAGGGAAAACCCAAGTGGAGGAGTGAATAATTTCACGGGAAGGATTAAGGGTATGCACGTTTTTGTAGGAAACTTCACTTATGTCACAGACTTCCTGATTGCTATGGATATTAGTTCAATCATAGACCCTAGGTTGTCACAAGTAGTACTAGGGAGGCCCTTTGTTGAAACATCCAACATGACTCACAACCCACCCGAAGGTGTAGTAAGGTTCACAAACGTGACCGATGAAATCGCCTATAAGATGCCCCGTAAGATAGAACAATACAACTCACTATCAGACCTAGAAAAAGAGCACACTAAATTAGTCTACCTTAGGAGCGAGGAGGACAAAAGAAGAGAGGTGGAGTACGTGATGAGCAAAATAGTAGGGTTTTACAAAGAATGTCTAGAACTTGGACCAGAATATGTGATTGGAATTGCTGATGAAGGAGAAGTCACGTAAGGACGTGTGACTTCGAGTCTAGCTACAAGACTCATAAATAAAGAAAAGCGCTTCTTGGGAGGCAACTCAATGTTTATTTTCCCGCATTTAGGAGTGTCGTGTGTTTGAATTCTTCTCGTTTATTCTTTTATGTTTGAATCAATTTTGTAACCATGCTTTGCTTTGTTTTTAACTTCGTCTTACTGACAATCGAAGGTATTTTGCATTAAATAAGTGTAGGGGAAAATATTCAGTTTTTAAGAACCAATTCAAACATATTAAATAAATTGTTTATATTAATTCACGTCAGTTTTGAGTCATAAGATTGTAATGATTAATCCCAGGTTTTATGCAGTGTTTTACACAGGATATAACTAACAAAATTGCGTGCAGGAAATTTTTCAAGAAAAACGAAGAAACAAATCTTTACAGTGGCTGGAGACGACGTCAGGATAATCCTGACGGCGTCACGCCCCCAACCATGTGAAAATTCAAAATTCTTTAATTATTTTCGAAAAATAAATTGTGCAATATCTAAAATTTGTAATTATTTTATAAACCTGCAGAAACCTATGATTGCATCATTACTTTCATCCTATCTTTACTGCTTTAATAGAGTCAAGCCCCTAAAATCGTGCGCATGTTTTACCTATATATATATATATATTTTATATATATATTACTTGATATATCCGCCTCGACCGATTTTATGGCTTGGTGTTTCTTTGTAGTTGTACTTTGTCTTTGATTACAGGTTATATTTGATGAGGAATAAGCTGTTCGGGGGATTGGAAGTTCTTAGGAAGTTTCATTAGACGTTTTTGGAGAACGATTTAACCAGTTATTGCATGTTTCTTCTCTATTATTGAGCAAACCAGGGGAGTACTAGTTTCTTTTACTTGTTTTCTTTTCCCTTTATTCGTTTTTACGGGTACTTTTAAGAACATTGAGGACAATGTTCAACTTAAGTGTAAGGGAGAAATAAGCCTTAGAAACTATCCCTTCAATTGCCATTTGCTTGTTCCTTAAAATGATAGGTAATATATCGAAACATAGCATAAACAGTAATTTTAACCCAAATTTAAATTTTTTTATGACATATACCGACGAAAACCGAGTATTAATTGCGTCTCATGGATATGAATTTATATGACTAGCACAAAAACCCTCAAAACTCCACCCAAAAAATGTAAGGTTCGCCTTTAGATCTTTAGGAATTCGGGTATCCATTTTTGATATATAAGATAGTTTATACCTTTAGCTTGTTCGAGTTAAGGTTCGAATGCAGTCATATGTGTCTATTCCGCCATTACGGATGTGTACGTATGGTCTTTGTCGCCTTTTCTAGAACATTGGTATCAATATTAAATTATATGAGTGTACCGATAGTATATTAAATTCTAGAACTTGTTTTTGTGATGCATCCTGAGACCGCATAGTGAGTATTAGGATTTTCTAGATAAAAGGCACTAGGATTAACCCATGTTTAAAACCTGTAATTGTTATGATGGTCACCTCGATCATATAACTATCCCACACCCGTGCTTCACACTCATTTTTAGTGCAAGACTCCCCTAGTACAACCCTCCGAGCCTATCCTTTTCACGGTTTTTGTAATTTTCTGGTTAAGCCAGACTATTAATGAAGAACATTGTTAACCCTTGAACCAATTGTTACACCCAAATCTCCTTAGCCTACCTTGTATGTACTCGCTTTTAGTACATTATTGTCTTAACCCAAGTTAATTATTGAGGACACGGTTGCTAAGTCCTTATCCTTGTAAATACTGTTTTGGGACGATTGGGATTCATGGTAGTATTCATATTATAAAGAATTAGGGAAGAAGTAATTTATTACCCCCAATAGAGCTCAATAAGTTCCATGTTATGTTGATCCACCTCAATTCGGGTCATTAGTTAGATTGTAATTATTAAGTATGTAAAAGTTCAAGTGTAGGGTTGTATCTATAAACCCCCATGATGTATTATATGTTTAAGCAATGACAGGGCAAAAGTGTACGAAAAAAGAAAAATATATATATAAAAAAGTGAAAAGAAAAAATGTACGGGCTGTTATTTGCTTATGTTTATGTTTATCATAGAGTCAAGAAAAGAAAAAGAAAGAGATTGATGTAGAGTTTTGTAGAGTTTGTATATCTTGTTCGAGTCTTTGGCTTAGCAACCAAACCAGCGTGTATTCGTATAAATAATTAGCTAACCCTTTCACCCCAAATTCACCCAAAAGTCACTACCAAATGTATCCCATCCATTTCCATTTTTGTTTATGTTATCTTACACCGACACCCCACAACCCTTTAAAAGACCTCTTTGATAGTAATGACTAATACTTGCGCCCAACGGTAGAGGTTTAATCCTTTACCAAGCCTATGGTAATTTATATGCCATGATAGGTAATGAGTGTTAATTTTCCGTTTCCTTGTAGTTGTTATAATTTATTATACACCCGAGAGAAAGAGAGAATCCAAACACTTATGTGAGGTGCTAGTATACACTTTTCGTGCTTTTAATTATGAGGTCTAGAAGGTTGTGTTGTAAACTGCTTTTAAAGAGTAGGTTAAATGCCCCCGATATTGTTATTGTCTTGGTAGAAAAGCCCATTTGCTTGAGGAAAAACAAATCCCAAGTGTAGGGGTATTTGATGAGGTGTCATTTTATACACTATTTTGGGGTCATTTAACCCCCTAAATTATGCAAATATGCCTAGATTATGTGCTTAATCGTTTGTTTTCAGGTTTTTAGCACTTGGATGTCATTTGGAGAAAATACACGTGACTTGGGCTCATTTGGAGAAGAAACGGACAAGACTACGGCTCTACACCAAGTATCTTAAAGAACCACGCATACAGAGTGTGGAGACGGCGACACACGTATAAAGTGACGCCGTCGTGATTTGCAAAGTGACGGCGTCAAGGATTTTGTAATGGCGTCAAAATGTAGCCCCCTTAAGGAGGATCTAGAATCATCGACGTGGCGACGGCGTCATGGCTTCAAAGCGACGCCGTCGCGTCGCTTTTCTTATAAATACAAAACCGATGTTAGGGTTTTAAGTGTGTAACTTTGTATAACTTTTGGGAGACGAACCCTACTTATTCTAGCAGCTTTTAGGCCATTTTTAGGGCCTTAAAACCCTATTGTAATTGACCTTAATCCATGTTTTAATCAAGTAAGATTGTTTATCTTTAATCATTCAATATGTCTATGTGTTGTTTGATTGATTTATGTTCTTGCTTTCTTTATAACAAGCTAGGCTAAACCCTCATTTGTATTTACTTATGATTGTATGAAACTTAGGTTGTAGATCCTTTTAATGTTTCTTCTTGTGATTGATGTGTGCATTAGGCTTTAAAAAACTAGCCATAAGATATTAAATTGGCATAGACGTCTAGGGAAACACGAGTGTGTAGAAAGGATACCATCTGGTAATAGTCTTCATACTACCTTACCCCCAATATGGTTGATGACGTCTAGGGAAACGCGAGTGTGTAGAAAGGATACCATCTAGTAACAGTCTTCATACTACCTTACCCCCAATATGGTTGATCCCTCTTAAGATATTTCAATTGCATTTAATATACTCTTAGGGGCCTTGTAATAGTCTTCATACTACCTTACTTGTGCGTTGCCTTAACGGAATATTAAATAGACGGCGGGTTCGTGTAATTCGTTCATGACTTAGGAAATACTTACACAAATCATCACAAGTGTGACAAAGCAACAGGATTAGGAGAAGCAATCTAAGGAGTA
>BQNB010092623.1:0-26571 GCA_026074375.1 Tanacetum coccineum | reverse complement strand
AATGTCATAAACATTTTTATAACTTTTACAAAACATTTTTAGATTTAAAAGAAATGTTTTATTCAAAATAAATATTTTGAATTCAAATTTTCTACCTAAAAACGGCTAGAAATGTTCCAGAAAACATCTCCCTCAGAAAAGACAAAAAAGGGAGCGTCTGGCCTGGGCGGCCCCCTTAATTATAAGGGTGGTCCCCTTAGTTATTAAGGGGACCGGCACCCTAATTAAGGGGACCGTCCAGACAAAAAGGCAACTCCGTTTGCCTATAAATATTGGACTATTCCCCACTGATTTTCTTACCTTTTTGCATCTTTTCTTTCTGTCCCAAATTAGTTTATACATCTCACACATATTCTAAAAACCTTTTATCATATAATCATAAGCATTTGTTTCCAAGTGATTCAAACTTATTATTTCAAGTGTAAGAGAAGAACTCTCGTTATCATCAAGATACAAAGTTATGTAGTTTAGTTAGTGCATTCGTGACATGTCTTACATTCACAATCTATAGATCGAGTCCATGTATTCCAAACTTGTGTAATAGTTAGATCATGGTGATCATGGTATGTATAGTTATTAGATCGTGGTGATCATAGGAAGTATAGTGGTATTTGCTTAATTACACATATCATTTTCCATTAAAACCAGACTTAAATGACCAAAAACGTACTAAAAATACATTGTATTTGTATGTTTTCACTTATATTGTGCAGGAAACGAATATCCGTCAAAAGTACGAAAAACGAAGCAAAAACGACAAAACCGAGCACGAGAACGAAAAGAGCGTGAAGAGAAGTCAAAATTAAAGTCAAAGTCAAAGTCAACAGAAAAGTCAAAATCAAAGTCAAAGTCAAAGTCAACAGACAAGTCAAACCCGAGAAGTCAAAGTCAAAGTCGAAGCCAAAACGAAGAAATACTCAATGGGCCCACCCGTACCCATCTAATGGGCCGGGTCAGCCCATTAAGCTATCATATGAAGACAAACACAATTTAACAAGCCCAAAATCCTTTTTACTTATACTTGGCCCAAAACAATACCAAAGCCCAAACCACATAACTGTGTTAAGTTTGATACGTCGTTAGTCCTTCAAGGACTTAACTTACAACAACAACATACAACTTGAGGGGCTCAAACTGCTAACCCCCCTAACTTTATCACCACATGGACTAAACTTGCAAACCATTTATACATATTGAGGGGCTTAACTTGCCAATTTCCACAAACCTTTACCCAATAAACCAAAAATACTGTATATCTTCCCCACTTCCCGCCAAAACCCTCTACCTCACTATTCATTGTCCTCTTCCTCTCACCCCTGCAACAACACAACAAAATTCATTAAAACCCTCAACCCTACTCCACAAATGGCCAAACTCCACCTTGGCAATCCTCAATTACCCAATTCGACAATTGAAAAAGACAAAGATTGAAGGGTTAAGATCAAAGGGCTTAGGCACCACTCAAGATTGATGGCTAAGATGATCTTTGGACTCTCCTCACACAACAAACACACCCTTGTTCGGTCTCAGTGAAGAAGCACACCATAAAGACACAAGACCATTAGCTTATTATATAAATAGGACCTTGTAAGCCCATATGAGGCACCTAGTTTTTAATTTCAGCTTATTTTTACTTTATGTTTTACTTATTGTCCTTTAAAATTTTCAAGTCTTGTAATCTTTTTAAGTTTAATGAAAGTTTGAGGAATTTTATGTTTTAAAATCTGTTGTTAAGCTCTTATTGTTTTCAAGTCTTGGTTAAGTTTCCAAAAGTTCTTATTTAAACTCATATTAAGCTGTTTTATACTTAAACAACAAAAGCTTCATAATAGTTTTTTGTTGTTTGAGAACTAGTTCAAAAATCACTCAAAAAGCTCAAATGGATGATAAGCCAAACCTGGATGGGCTTATGGGTTTCACTAGCTTGTCTTTGACAAGCTAGAGCTTGTAGATTAGCTTATTATTAAGCTTGTTTGTCCTGTTTAAGCAAGGGCTTTGTAAGTTTTCATTTTTCCGTTTTAGCTTATTTACTATTCAACTGCTTATTTGTGCTTATTACTTGTTTATATCTGCTTGTTATTGCTTATTAATGATGTTTAGTACTTATTTTGCCTAGGGTGTAGTTTAAAATCTATTTGTGCAAGTTTTCTAATAATCTGTCTTAAGTAGCTTAGAAATTAGCAAAATCTGTTTTAGCTTGTTTGAGTGCTTATTAATTATTGAAATTTACTTAATATTGTTTGTTTAACTTATTTAATATCTGGTCTTGTGAATTTGTGGTTTAAATCAGCATTAATCAAGTTAAAAAAGCAAATCTGTCTTATAAAGAGGTGTTTAGGTCAGTGGCCAAAATGGGTCAAAATGGTTTAAAAATCTTTTTGGGTCATTCACTCAACTTTAACAAGCACTTTTGAGTTGTGATAATTTGTTTTTAAGAAGTTTAAAGGTTTAAAAGCTCAATTTAAGGTTCTATGCAAAGGGTGTTTCAATCTGTGTTATCAAAACAGTTTAGTGTAGCTTATTTGATTAGGTCTTTTAAATTAGCATTTAAGTGTTGATTTTGAGTTGTTCCTAGTGTTTAAATGCAGTAGTATAGGTTTTGTTTAAAAGTGCATTTGCAAATTAAGTTTTGCCAAAATCTGTCAACATTTTGTTAAGTGTTTTTAAGGAAAAAATAGCCTTTTCATTTGCTTTTTCTTGCCTATCCTTTATTTCAAACTGCTTTTTGAAAGATGATAATAGTTCTTTGAGGCTTAAATTTCATCTATTTTGAGGTCTTATATCCATAAGGATCTGTTTGATTGCTTTTTTTTAAGCTCAAAAGTAAGGTTTTGTAAAGATTAAAAAAGAATTTCTAAGTGTTGTGTCTGTGAGAACCAACTTTTTTATAAGTCCCTTTGAGGGCTTATTTGATTCTCAAACTCCTTTTTGATTATTGATTTAAGTAGCTTATAGGTCAAGCTTTTTAGGGGTATACCTTATTAAGACAAAAGGTTCTGTTTAGAAGCTTAAAAATAAGCTCAAAAGTGGTCCCATAGGCTGTTTGCTTAACAGATTTTAGACAATAGCCTATTTGCTTATTTAAGCTTATTTGCTTATTGCATTTGCTTAATTTAGGCTCAGTCTTGCTTATTAGGTTAGTTTAATTCCATTTAGCTTATTTACTTTAGGGTAGAGCTTATTTGAGCTTATTGGCACTTGTAGTTTAAATTTTTTTTAGTTTATAAGCCTTTTAGTGAATCTATCTTTTTTAGCTTAGTTTAGCTTATTTGCTGTGCTTATTCATGTTCCTTAATGCTTATTAGATATAGCTTATAACCTGTTTTAACTTATTTATCTTTGTAGTAGCTTATTGTGTTTTAAAAAATAGCAAACAGTTTAGTTGTCTTATTTTTAAGCAATCTGTTAACTTTAAGTGCTTATTTTTGTGCTTATTTGTTGTTTCTAAAAAAGGTGTCTTTACAAAAGTTGTAGGTTTACAGATTATTTATAAGCTGTGAAAAAAGTTAAAAAAAGGGCATAAAGGGGAAGGTGGAAGTCCAAGGTGAGCAGGGCTCGAACCCTGGACCTCAACACCCTCAACCCTCTTATAACACACACTCTACCGCTGCGCATTTGGGACTTTTTCATTATAGTCCCAAGTGGTTTGGTATTTAAGGGCTTTTTAGCCCATTTAGCTTATAAGCTGTTTTAGCTTATTTAACAGCTTATTTGATAAGCCGTGTTACCCATTTTATTTTTCTTAGATTCAGCACTATTCAAGCTACTTTTTGTAATTTTTTTAGATTTTTTATAATCCGTTTAGTATTTTTTTTATATTTAATTTAGATCAAAATCGTTTTTAATTCATAAAAAAATTATAAAAAAGTCAAAAAAATATTATTCTTTTTTTATATTTTTTTATCAAATAGGACTTAGGAAAATTAGATTTGCTTTCGTAGAGTTAAAATTATAGATTTTGATTTTTTTAAAGAACGAGATTAGATCCCGTTCATGTTTTTCGCGTTTTTAAGCTTAAATCGCTTTCGTTTTTGGTTTAGTTTTCTAAGTTTTTGCATTTTAGTCATTTAGGGTTTATTAAAAGTTAAAAAATCATTTTAGGTTTAAATTTTGATAATTTAAGTTTTAAGTCGCGTTTTTACGTTCCCGTTTACGTTTTTAAATTCTATATTGCTTTCGTTTTTAGTGTAGCTTTCCTTTTAATTGTTTTTCCCGTAGAATTAGAAGACCAAATCAAACTCTTGATTATTCAAGCATAAATTCTCAAACCAAAACTCGATTTTTAATTTTACGTCTCGTCGGGAAACGACCCGGTAGATTTTTTTACTTTACTTTGGATAAAAGTAATTTCTTTGAATCTTTTGAAATACGTATACTATATATTTGATATAATTACCCCCAAAAAGGCAATTATCATTTTGGCGCCGCTGCCGAGGAGGCCGTGAGACAATTATCGAGTTGAAGTTTGTTGTGCCTTGAAGACCCTTCCTTGTGAAGTTATTTTCTTGTTATAAAAAATTTAAAAATACAAAAATATTTTATTTTCTCGATTTTTGTGAATATATTATCAAATAATCATAAATACTTTTTCTAAAGTATTTAAAAACAGCAAAAGATTTAAAACTTGCCTTTGTGTCACTTGTGAAGTATGGCTCACCTTTAAGAGATTAACAAACTATAAGAGGTGTATAAGGAGGGTTGTTCCGTGGAACTACGACTTGAAAGGAGAAGGTTTTTAATAGCTTCGCGCTTTCCCGCTCCTCCGCTCCTTTGTGCGTTTTTCTTTTAGAGAGCTACCGTGAAACAAGTTAATTATTGGTTTAAGTTATTCAATCTCATTTTGTTCGTTAATAAAATAGGCTGCTTAAAAAACTCGAAAATCCAAAAATATTCTCCGTAACCTCAAACTCCGTTTAATTCTTTCTCTTATCCTCTAATTTGTTTAATTCTAATGACGTCGTTCGAACAAAGCAAGTGTATAGGGGTGTGGACAACCGTGTATTGGCTTTTATTGTTATCCATGTACGTGCCAGCAGTGTGGTATTAATCTTATTAACAGGATTTGTTTAAATTGCACTTATAGAGATGGAAATCCAGTCACTTGTTGCGGGTGTGAAGGCCCGTTAAAGGGTGGATTTTGTTTGTTTTGTAACTCAAGAGATGGAAATTCATTCATTTATGATTCAAATCCGAATTCTTTTGATAATCCTCCCGATTTTTCTTACCACCCTCCACAACCCCAGTACGATACGTATTTTTGTGAGTTATGTGGGAACGATGCTCACTATGGTTACGATTGTCCACCTCAGGTCCCGTTTGTCTACAATCCGGACCCGTGTTTCAATCAAAGATACTTTTCCACAAACTTCACCAACTTTTCCACAACAATATCTTTGTTGTGAAAACTGTGGGGGTCCTCATGTGACTTTTGAATGTCAACCAATGAATCAAAATTTTTACAACTCTAATTCTTTCTGTTTTGACCAATCCCAACCCCCGCAGTTTCCCGTCATTCATCAACCTCGTTAAGAAACAAGTGCGGAAATGTTGCATGCCCGTGAAGACCTAATGGAATCAATACAAAACTTTTTAAAAAGGTTTGATCGTATTTCTTTTAGGGAAACACCGAAGGTTTTAACGCAAGCCTGGGATAAATTTTTTGAAGTTAAGCATGCTCAATCCGAGGAGGTACAATAATTTCTTAGCAAACTTGTTCAAGATTTGCAAAGTATAAACAAGGAGTTGGCGGAATATATTAATACTCCAAGTTGGAATTTGCCTACCTCATCTTATGATGATGACGACGATGAGTATTCTTTTGCAACACAAGAATATCTCATGACATGTTCTACCGCAATCACACCCGATTCACCAAAAACGGACTCTCTCATCTTGGTGGACAAACATCTTGACATAATTCCGGAAACGAAATTAAACGAATTCATAAAGTCTAGTGTTGAGAACCTTGTCCAAAACCCAAGTGAGTCCGAGGATGAATGTGAGTGTGATATGCCCGATTGTGATGATTCTCAAACGACAAATTTTTCAACATTTCCAATCCTCTCTTCGATGATTCTACCTCTAGTGATGACGAGTCGAGTCATGACGAGGTTATTCAAGAAATAAGTTTTAAAACTTATTCAAACCCTCTTTTTGATCTTGATGAGGAAATCATTTCTAGTGAGTTTAATCCGAGTCATAATGAAGACCTCGATTCTACTCCAAAAAATGATCGTTTTGATACTGAGTCTTATCTTTTTGAATCATTACTCAATCGCGATACTTTGATGGCTTCCTCTCCTAAGATTGATTCTCTCTTCGATGAGGCCGGTGAACTCATAACAATTCCTCCAAGAATTGTTAATAGAGAGCACGAGGAATATATTAGTCTTATGGAGAGGTTGCTATATGATAATTCATCTCCCTGTCCGCCGAAAGATTTTCATGCTATTCCAAATACGATCATCGAGTCTCTTCCCACATTTATTATCCCCGTTGAGGATAGTGACTCTTTAGGGAAGAGATCGATATATTTCCTGGTCTGGATGACTCAATACCACCGGGTATTGAGAGTGATGATTACAACTTAGAAGTTGACGATTATTCTACTTCCTTTCCCGAGTTCGAATCATTTCATGTTGATTATCCCGATTCGGCAGATTCAACCATTGATGTAGTGGAAGACATCCCTATTGATGTGCCTAACATTTTGCCCACCCATCCCACCCTTCATATAGATTTCGACTTCATTCCTTCTCATAATGATCTCGGTTCCGATCTTGATGTTTCTTCTCCTTCTAGAGATAGAAACAAGATTTACGATCTAGGGATATGCATTGAAGTCGAATCCACAAGATTTCTTGCTACTTTTCCCCTGTGATTGATACTTTACTTACATTTTCATCTAAAAATGAAGACAAATTTTTCAATCACGGTGTTCTTGCTACAAAGGAGAAATCTCCTCCTTCTTCATCACATCGGCGCTTTAAAGCTTCCAAGCTTTTTCATCATAAAAGCCCGATGTTGATTCATGGAGAGAACACTCTTAATTTGGGTGTTTGTCATCTCCATTTCTATCCCCCTTGACCAGCTCAAGTATGGGGGGGTCAGGTCATGCTAAGTCACCTTAAACAAGCGCTTCGTGGGTGGCAACCCATGCTTATCCTAATATAATTATATAGTAGTAATGAATAAGTGTGTTGTGTGAGAGGCTCGCCTCTTCCATTTTCCATGTTTTGTGTTTTATGATGTATGTCCAGGATTGCCCGGATTTTGAAGCCTCTCGTGCTTGCGGTTTTTGTCCTTCGTTCACTTGAGCTTCAAATCCTCAACTTCATTTTGGGAATCCAATATCCAAATCTTATCGACTATCGTTTATCTTTTGGCATACTTAATAAACGGCTTTAGATATACGTAGAGACCCTTCTTAAAACATTAAGGACAATGTTTTGTTCTAGTATGGGGGGGATCTTCGATTTGATTGTGCCAGCAGCCGTTGTTTTCACGTAATCCCGTTTTTACCACCAAACTACCAAAAAAATTAAAAAATTTCAAAAATAAAATAAGTGTTTTGTCACAATTTTGACTTTCCTGATGGGTAGAATAAGAATAAATTTTGACTCGATCGAGCGTGTTGAGCTCTAACTTGTTCTTTAACGTTTAAACTAAGCATTCGCGAATCTTTGCGAAGAATAAAAAATGATAGAGTTAAGTATGAGTTGGATGCTAAACAAGGATTATTTGGAAATCTTACAAGCTCATGTGTGTAATTTGTGGCTTTTTCTCCCATAAGCTCCTAACCAGACTAATAATACGTGCTATTTTTTAAATGTAGTCGATAGCAATAATTTTAGTCTTAGTTCAAATTTATACTTAAATTTTCAAAAAAGAAATCTTCTCTATATATCGTGGTAATACAAAGTGTAAAATAAAAAAAATGGAATGAAAGAAATGAAAAAAAAATGATGAATTAATAAATGATGAGTAATAATTATAAACTGTGAACATAAAAATTTGCTAAGGGGCATCTTTACCGGCTCACACACGATGTTGCAAGCCTGTCTAAGAAAGCCCATAGTAAGAATAATAATCCGAGACCGATAAAAGTTTGAAGCATCTTGCCGGCTCACAACCGATGTTGCAGCCTTCAAAAAAGTTGAGGGTTTCAATTGCATCATGGTTATGTTAAGTATAATAAATGCGATTTAATAAATATAGAGAAAATCTCTTTTTCCTCTTTAAATTTTAAATATGCTTTTGATCTAAGACATATTTCCAAAGATAACTTAAATAAGCAATGTAAAAACTGGAAACCAAGAGTTTTCGAAATCCGAAGGTCCGTGAGATCTCAATACTTAGTCTCTGGGGTGTCAAAGCCGGTCACGTTAGTCCGCAAGGTTTGGGAATGGTGTTCGAGACAAAAGTCGCTAACAATGGGATTGATCTTCGTCCCTACAAACTCATATTCTTTTCTCTCACGGGTGGAAACGTGAATGCATAGAAATTTGTGTAAAAAAGTAATCCAGGGTTGAAATTCAAAATGGCACAATTCCACCTAATAATCAAATCATTGTCGAGAGTGAAAATGTTCACCAGTTTCAAATATGAGTAGTTTAGCATCTTAACTTATATTAGCAGTAATTTCGTTTTAAGCTTGGTTTGTGAATAAGGTGGAAAAGTTCCAGGAATGATAAATTTATCCTTTTTGGGCATTTTAGATGAAATGTTTTCTTAGTTCTATGATCCCTTAAAAGTTACTGGAAATAACGAAAGTCAAACATGTTAGCTAGTTGAGAAAAAAAAGGAAAAATACAAAAATATAGTGGTAGTATATGTGTAAATCTCAAAAAAGGTCAAAACGGTCTTTCTCCTCAACTATTATTCTTTAAATTCCCTTCGATGAACACTTAGCTACTTTTCGAGGTAATTAGACCGAGGGATTTAAGGATTACTTGTTTTCTTAAGCGTGTTTACTTATGCATTGCGTAGAGGTACAACTGACAATAGTTTAGTATGGAACTCATTTTGGATATGTGCTAATTACTACCATAACCATTTTTCCATTAAAACCGGTAACTTAAATGCGACGCAAAAACGTACCAAAAATACATATTAATCGTATGTTTCTTAACTTATATTATGCAGGAAACGGATATCAGACAAAAGGACGAAAAATCAAGTCAAAACGGACAAAACCGAGCACGGAATGGAAAAGCGTGAAAGTCAAAATCAAAGTCAAAGTCCAAAAAGTCAAAGTTAAAGTTAACCCCGACAAAGTCAAAGGTCAAAATCGAAGCCGTAACCGAAGAAATACTTAATGGGCCCACCCTTACCCATCTAATGGGCCGGGGCAGCCCATTAAGCATTTATATGAAGACCAATACAACAAATATGGCCCAAAATCCTCTTAATCATAAAAAGGCCCAACAATTAAAACCTAGGCCCAATCCCTTTTAACTGCCATTAGCCCTAAACCCTTAACTGTTAACTGTCGTTAGTCCCCAAGGACTATGACTACAATAAAACTATACAACTTGAGGGGCCTTTCTTGCCAACCCCTTTAAAATTATTGCACCACAAGGACTGAATTTGCAAGATATCTATGTAACTTCAGGGGTCAATCTTGCCAAACCCCCTAACCTATAGCCTGCACCAAATCAAAACAGATTAAACCTATTTCCTGCCAAACCCTTTTGGCACTATTCCTCTATCACTCTCACCATCGAAAACCACTTCACTCTACTCCAAACCCATCACCATCCTTAACCCCACTCACAAGAAGTCAATGCCATGTTGGCAATCCTGCACCATTCTATTGGGCAGAATACAATGACAAAGAATCAAGGGTTATGATCATATGACTTGGTGACAAAGAAAGATTGATGGCTGAGATCACTTTGGGACTCTACTCACACAACAAACACAGTTACAAACTCTCTTAGTGAACAAGCACAACTTAAAGACTTAAAGTTGTGAAGAGCTTTTAGTATATATAGTGCTAGTGTAGCTTATTTGTATTTGTGGAATTTTGTTAAGTCTTAGTCTTGTTTTTAACAAATTTGACCATTTTTAATATTGTCATTTACTTGTCTTTTAAATACTGTAATTGTAATTTTTTCAAGTTAATGAAATTTTAAGTGTTTTCTTTAAATATTGCCATTTACTTTAATTGTCATTTAAATACTGTTATTAAGCTCTTAAATAAGCTTTTGGTTCATTCAAAGTTTATCTAAAAGCTTATTTGCATTTTTGTCTTAAAAATAAAAAAAATACCAAAAATCACAAAAACAAATCTGTCAAGAAAAGCAATAGAGCATGGTGCATACTGGATGGCCATTGGTTTAGAGCTTCTTGGGAAGCTATAGGAAAGGTGTATAAGCTATTTTGAGAGTTTATTCTCTTGCCAAAAGCTTTGGACACTTGTGAGTTCCATTTTCTCATTTTTCAAGTTTTGCTTATTTACTATGCACTTGCTTATTGATGCTTATCTTTGCTTATTAACTGCTTATTATTGTTCATTATTGTTGTTTATTGCTCATATGTACTTACATGTCATTTACTTAAGTTTTGCTTAAAACTGTCTTACATTACCTTTAAACTGCTTAATCTTTGTTTCTTAATTTCAGTACTTATTTTTTGTTATTATTGCTTTTTATTGATTATTAGTCATTACTTGTTATCTGTTTTCAAGTTACTTAGCTTAATTCAGTCTAAACAAGCCTTAAAAATTGGTTTAGAAAACTTAAAGGGGCGTTTGGGTTAACAGTCAAAGTGGGTCAATTTGGTTGAAAAACTAATTTGGGTCACTCAGCTTACTTTAACAAACTTTTTTAACTTGTTCTAATCAGTTTTTAAAAGGTTTAAAAGTTTCTAAATCACTTTTGAGGTGTTAACTGTGAACACTTTGAATCTGTGCCTTTCAAAATCTTTCAAACTGTTTCTATTGATTTCTGTTTAAAAAGTAGTTTTTAGGTTTGGTTTATGATTCATTCTAAGATTTAATGCAGTAGGATAGGAGTAGTAAGTTTGCATTTACCCTTTTGGAGTCTTACTCAAAATTTGTCAAGTAAAATTTGCAGTTTTTAAGTTTTTAAAGCTCTTTTTCAATCACACTTTTAGCTTAGTTAAAATTATTTTTAGAGTCTGCAATTTGGAGCATAAGCTCATTAGGTGTCAGTTCACATCTGTTTTAGATTATTTTATATTTTCAACTAATTTCACTAGCTTATTATTAGGTCTGCAAGTAGCTTCTTGTCTTTGAAAGAAAAACCAAAAAAATGCATCATGTGTAAGACAACCTTTTCATTTAGCTTTTTAGTATCTTATATAAGTTTCAAACTCATTTGTATTTGCTGATTTTAAAAGCCCTTATGACAAGCCTTAAGGACATATAAGTCTCACAGCCATGTGGATCCCTTAAGTTGCTTAAATTTAAGCCCAAAAAGTGCCCTATAGGCTGTTTGTTTGCCAGTGTTAGCCATTTTGCTTATTTGTTTTTTTATAGCTTTTCTGCCAATTTCTTTGCTTATTTTTGTTTAGATTTGCTTAATATGTGTAGTAGATTATCTGTTTTAGCTTATTGAGTTGTTTGCTTAGCTTATTTAGTTTTTAGAAAAGCCAACAGTTTAAGCCATTTAAGACTTAGTGTAAAAAACCAAATTCTGTCCCTTCAATTTGTTTTTTCCAGCTTATTTTTTTAGTTTCACAAAAAGTTTTTTGTATTAAAGTTGCTTATCTCAGTGTGATTTATAAGTTTTAAAGTTGCTTATCCGGCAAAACTTTTACTTAGTTTTCTTGGTTTTATCAAGATTTGTAAAATCTCGTGTAATATCAATTCTCAAATCACTTTAAACAAACATCACTTTAACACAACAACCTCCAATCACTGAACGATCAAGATCTTATATAATTACATTTAACAATCAATTGAAGATGAGCTTATCATTAGAAAAAAATGTCATTGTTGACGGGGATGAAAACCGTCCTCCCATGCTTGATAAGACTAATTACAGTTCATGGGCAAGTCGTATGCTGTTGTACATCAAAGGAAAGGAACATGGCAAGTTACTTGTTGATTTAATTCTCAATGGACATTTCTAGTATGGAACAATTGTAGAACCTGGAAACGAAACTACTCAAGCAATGATTAGAGCACGAACATATACTGATCTCACAAATGAAGAAAAGATTCGTGAATTAGTTGATATCAAGGCAAAAAACACTGTTTTTCAAGGTTTACCTCAAGACAATTACAATTTGGTTAATCATAATAAAGATGCAAAACAGATTTGGGATAGAGTCAAATTACTCATTCAAGGTTCAGAGTTATCATTGCCAGAACGAGAGTCCAAGTTATATCATGATTTTGACACATTCACTTCTCTGCATGGAGAGATAATTCATTCGTATTACATGCGGTTTGCCCGGCTGATCAATGATATGCATACGATTGGAATGACAATGAAACCACTCTAAGTTAACACAAAGTTTGTTAATCATCTTCAACTTGAATGGAGCAAATTTGTCATGGATGTCAAAATAGCTAAAGACATGCATACCACTAACTTTTATCATCTGTATGCTCATCTAAGGCAACATGAAGCTCATGCAAATGAAGTTCATTTATCAAGACAAAGGTATCTGGATCAGATAGCCTTGGTTGCTAATTCTCCAACTTGTTTGAACCCGACTCAGTACTATCCTCAGCTGTCATCTTCTACTCAACAATACTACTCACCTCCTGCACCACAATGTTCATATGATGCACCAATTGTCCAACAATCATAGTATCAGCCACAAGTTATTACTGAAGACATCAAATATTTGATACTTTTAAGGGTCAAAATCCCCATGAAAATGCTTGCAAATATCTTATAAATACCTGAATATGATACTTAATCACTTATTTTGTTGTATTCAAGAAAAACACAAGCATTTGGCAAGAAACACGAGAATTAGACAATAATATCAAGATAAACAAGGCATTGGAGTTTAGTGACATGATTAATGGATGCTTCAATGAAAGAATAATATATATGAAGCTATCTACTTATCATTTGGAGTTACTATGAAAGGCTCGTGAAAGAATTATGTGAAGAGACGAAGCCGAAGAAGAAATGCTCCTGAGATATCTTGGGAAATGTGCTATAGTGTTTTTACCATAACTTCTTCATACTAACTCCTTTGAAGTCGGTTCAAGCGGCCATGGAAAGAGGAAAGTGATATCTATAACTTTCGTACTTTGGGTTAAAGCCGGATCACAACTGAAGAGACACAATTTTGCTATAACTACAATGTTGCTGAAGAGATTATGCCATAAACACTTCTGTTACGCCATAACCACTTCTGTTACGCCATAACCACTTATGTTATGCCATAACCACTTACGTTACACCATAACCGCTTCAGTTACGCCACAAACACTTATGTTACGCCGTAAACCTTCCATTTGGTTATGTCGTAAAGTCCATTTTGCCTATATTTTGGATAGTCTACATCAGCAAGGTTACGGCATAAACCAACGAATCGATTAAGCCATAAACCATCATAAACCTATAAATAGAGGCCGAATTCAGCCTCATTTGGCATCCTTTCTTCCTCCCATTGAAGGGGACGATTGAACATCATCCCAAGACGTTTTCCAAAACTCACCAGCCATCCTAGAAGAGAAAAGCCGGTCCTGATCATCATCAGCATACTAGTTTGGTTTGATTATCATGTTTTCATTACTTTCATTAATTGACAGTGATATTGATTATATGAATACCATTTTTGGCTAAGCTTTTTTTATTAACTATCATTATGATTCATTTATTTCTTGTTAATTGTGGTTATCTGTTTGGTTATATTACTTTCATCATAAGAATGCCAAATAAGATGCTCGCTTACCATGACTAGTAGGATAAATTTTCGGTTGCTATGACCTGTAGGACTGGGATTTCGCGAGATAAGTAAGGATTTGATGACCATTCGATCATGACTTTCCCAATTAGTAAAATCATTGAATCATTAAGTTAATTAAGAAGTAATTAGGATTGCACTCTCTTCCCTTGAACCGTACTTAAATCATTTCTACTAAAGTTTTCATGTTCTCAAATCCAACCGTGATAATTTAAATTGATTTCTAGTTAATAGTAAACAGCCTTGTTTTAGAAGCCTTACACATAGCTCTTTCGGTCGACCTCGGACTTATCTCAAGTATACTGTACGCGACCGGGTACTCTGTTCGTTAGTGTGTATATAGATCTTAGGTGGTTCGCAGTTTATAAATTTAAAACCCTATCTATTTAAAAGAAAATACGCATCAAGTTTTTTAGCGCCATTGTCGGGGAGCTATATTTAGGTTTTTGATTTGAGGTTTTAGAATTCCTAGTATTTTTAGTTTAAAATGGAGCTCGATATTAGTAATATGACCTTAAATGAGTATCTGATGTACCAAGGAAGGCATAAGGGTTTAGAAAGGAGTTGCACCTCTTCAAAGAGTGTTGCTCCTATGAGGAATAGAATTTTTGTATATCCTAACTCTGACGAGGAGGATGAAGAGTATTGTAGTCTGACTCCTTTACTCACATGTTTTTAAACTCCTCAGCCTTGTGCCACATTAAATCCCGTTCATCATAATAATCATAGTGAAGTTAACATTGAAAGGATGACCTTAGAAGAATATGCAAGATATGAATTAGCAATGTTAACTATGAAAAATGAAATACAGGTTCCTACTCAAGGTTTCACATCCCAGTTTTTCAATCAATTGCAATACACACCTAAACTACCTTTGGGTGAGGAGGAGTCCAGTTTTGACGAAATCTTGGATGACTTGTTAAGAATAGGGGCATAAAACGTAAGAAAGATGGAACATGAAGTTCAAATTAGGTGTGATGATATCAATGATTATGAGGATTATGACCAAGAGAATGGTGAACTTCTTGACCTTCCTACTTTTTCTTCTACTAATGAAATTGCTAGTGATAGTGAACAGGTTGAAGAAAATATTGATATGGCAGAGGAAAAGGAGGAAGTTCCTATGAAGGACGTTGAAATGGATAAAAACCAAGACATTGATCATTCAGGTACTGAAGAAGCGTTACAATAGAGTCTTGCTAAAGTCCCCTTCTTAGTTGTTATGGAGCTCAATGATCAGTCAAGTTTCTTGCTACACACCATACCGTCATTCGTTTCTAATGAGGTAAAAAAGGAGTTTACAACTCCCTACATGTATAAAATTTTAACCTCATGCGCCTTTCCCATAGCCTACTTACACTCTTATGGTAAATATGGCTACTATCACCCACACTTGATTTTAAGTGAGGGGATTAACACCCTATTGATTACTAAATAAGGGTGGAGTCAAGCTAGTGACTCGAACAAAAACAAGCGCTTCATGGGAGGCACCCCATGCTTATCCTTGTAATTATGTTTTGATTCTGCATTTAGTTGGTTTTGTAATTTTCTTACTTGGTTTTGCAAGTTTGAGGTCTCCTCGACTCGTTTTATGTGGTTAAGTGGTTGCTGAAATACAACAAGTTATGGTGTAACTATAATGGTTACGGCGTAATTAATATTGTTACGACATAATGTTTCATATGATTACGTCGTAACCGGATCTAATAATTTTTCAAAATTTTCCAAACCACATTATTACGACGTAACTCATTCAATGGTTACGCCGTAGTCCCTTCCTGCAAATCATTAAAATGTTTGAAACTTTACAAAACCGTGTATATTGGTAAATGAACTTTGTGGGTATGTTCTCTGGAAACCCTCACGAGACTTCACTCGTCCACTTGGGCCACCAAGTGGTTTAAAAGGCTTGTTGCATACGCTAAATGCTACCATGATTCCTACGAAAGTGAGTTAGGATTGTATTTCTATCTTGTACATTTTGGTATCTTTCTTTTTGCCGGATTTATGCTTTTGGTATTAGTTTTCCTGCAGCTATTACAGGTTGATGCACATGGAGTGGTTCTTGTTTCATTCTTTGATATAGGAAGGCATTTCAACTTCTGATTAGTTAGATACCATGCCAAAGATGATGATGGGATATTTGTGATTATGGATGTTGCTTGCCGAAGCAGACTTGGAGCATGGCTTAGAGCATGTTGTCTCTTCATCATACCGAGCAAATTTAGGGGAGTCTTTCGTTCTAATTCTACTCTTATCTTTAATTTTCATTTCCTTAATGTACAATAGGGACATTGTACAAACCAAGTGGGGGAATGGGAGTAGAATTATCACTTGACTAATATTTGCTTTCGATTTTCTAGTTTTCTTTGAAAAATTGTGCCAATTTTAAATTTTTTGACATGTTTTTCCTAATAAACTAGAATTAATCTTTGTCGAGCTCACTATAACCCTTTATTCCAATTGGTGAGGTTAATCCTAATAATTCTGTTTTCATCTATTATACAAAAATCCACCAAATATATGAGTGTGCCGGTAGTAGTGTAGACTTTAGAACTTGGCATGTACATCTTGTCAAGACCTAATTGGTTAGTTGGATTAGACAGTTCAAGAAGGCAACATCTTAGGAAATCACCCAAAAATCCTGTATGTGTGTGTTTATCGGCTTGTCACACTGACTTGTCAACCTCCTAGTGTAAAACCCTTTGTTGCACTCAATATTAGTGTAAGATACCCCTAGATCACCTTTTCTAAAACATTCCTTGTTTAAACCCTATATGTTTTGTTACACCATTTCGCCTTAGCCTACCCTGTAGTCTTTATTTTCTTCATGTTGAAATCTCTGGCTACTTAAGTCCATGGTACAGGGGAATGGGAATGAAAATTTTATGCATTCGTGGAAGACTAATCAATTACGATCTATAAAGACCCCCCCTATATCATCACTTTTAATGTTGTTCATCTCAAGTGGGGAGATGTGCGTATAATATCAAATGCTGCAGTGGCAATAATTAAAAGATATAAACTCCTGAAGCATTTGCATGTTTAAAAAGAAAGAAACTAAATAAAAGAGGGTGCAACTAAAAAGCCACCCATGTGCTAAAAGATGTAAAGATGGTGCGAAATAATAATTATGAAAAATAGAGCTAGTAGCCCATTATTACATCAAACCATCTCAACAATTATGAAGAATGGAGCTAGTAACCCATTATTGAAGATCGGGTTTTTGAACTCAGACTCTTGGACCTTGGATGGACAGTAGCTAGTTATGACAACCTTAGAATTACTTTAGACTATTTGTTTTGTTTTTTTTATCTTAACAACCATTAAAAGTATATCCCATGTCTATCCTAACCCTTTATATCACCCAATAAACCAATGTCACCCGTGTCGCCTTTAAGACTGTTTAGACCCTAATTCTAGTTAGTGGAGACTTGTGTACTTTTCAAGCTTATAATAGAATACATGCTATGACTGTGCAATTGAGTGATCACCCCAAAATGAAACACTTAGTTTAGTAATGAGAGTTGAGTGTTTTCGATCCCCTTTTCGTGAGGTGTTCGGCTTTGAGGTTTTCTAATATAAGTAACTTATAAATTCATGTCTCCGAGTTAAATTGGGGAAATATTTTTATGAATTATTCTAACGGTTCTACTTGAGGGCAAGTAGAAGTCAAGTGGGGAGGTATTTGATAACATCAAATATTTAATACATTTTAGTATCAAAATCCCTATGAAAATGCTTGCAAATATCTTATAAATACCTGAATATGATACTTAATCACTTATTTTGTTGTTTTTAGGAAAAACGCAAACATTTGGCAAGAAACACAAGAATTAGACAATAAATATTATGATAAACAAGGCATCGGAGTTTAATGACGCTTCTACGAAAGAATAATATATGTGAAGCTATCCACTTATGATTTGGAGTTACTATGAAAGGCTCGTGAAAGAATTATGTGAAGAAACGAAGCCGAAGAAGAAGTGCTCCTGAGATATCTCGGGAAATGTGCTCTAGTATTTTGACCATAACTTCTTCGTACTAACTCCTTTGAAGTCGATTCAAGTAGCCATGGAAAGAGGAAAGTGATATCTACAACTTTCATGCCTTGGGTTAAATCTCGATCACAACTGAATAGCCATAATTTTGCAATAACTATAATGTTGCTCAAGAGATTATGCCATAACCACTTATGTTATGCAATAAACATTTATGTTACGCCATAACCACTTACGTTATGCCATAACCACTTACGTTACGCCATAACCACTTCACTTACGCCATAAAAACATATGTTATGTTGTAAACCTTCCATTTGGTTACGCCGTAAAGTCCTTTTTGCCTATATTTTGGAAAGTCTACATCAGCAAGGTTACGACGTAAACCAACGAATCAGTTACGCCGTAAACCACCAGAAACCTATAAATAGAGGCCGAATTCAGCCTCATTTGGCATCCATTCTCCCTCTCATCTGAGGGGATGACTGGGACGTCATCCCAGGTCATTTTCCAGCACTCCACAGCCATCCTAGAAGAGAGAAGTCGGTTTAGATCATCATCAGCGTACTAGTTTGGTTCGATTATCATGTGTTTATTACTTTTATTAATTGACAGTGATATTGATTGCATGAATACCATGTTCAGCTATGCTTTTAACTGTAGGTTTTTCTATATCAAGCATTAGAGGTTGGTTTTTGAGTTTCTAAAGTAATACCTAAGCTTGCACTTGTAAGTTTAGCCAAGTGTACCAGCAACAACAGAATTAACTGTTGTTGCTACTCCATTTTCTCACTGTCTTTGTTCATTCATAAATAGATAGTAGATTTTAGAATTAAGCACATGTTTGAATAACCATAATCTTCTTTTTACATTTTATCATTCAGTTTTCAAATTTAAGCACTTTATCTAGCTTATTCTTCCTGTTTAAAGTAGCTTATCAGCATTTTAGATCTCAGTTGTGTACATTTTGAATTCTCTTTTCTAGTTTTATATTTAGGGAATCCTTTTATCTAGGTTGATTTTAGATAGTTAGTATAGCTTAGATCCACAATCTCAGCATTTAAAGTTTAGGAGTAAGCTTGTTAGCTTATTAGAGAAAAGCTCAAAAACAGTTTCAGAAAACCTTGCACTTTTCATCTTAATTTTCTTTCTAATTTTGTTAACTCTAGGTTAATCTTAGTTTAGAATTCTTTAGCACACATCTTAAGAATCAATTAGCATCTTTTAGTTTCAATTTTCATCCAGTAATAAGTTCTATATAAGCCAAATTCCAAAAAGCTAGTTAAAAGCTTAGTTTCTGTGACAGAAATCATAGTGCTTATTTTCGAGCTTATTCTGTGAGCGGGTAAGAGGGGGCAAGTGTGGGGGAGGGTTGGTGATGGGTGGTTGGGGAATATGCCTCTTTAAGAAGTTTGTAGTTTTAAGTTTTTTCTGAAAAGCACTTTTTAATAAGCCAAAAATAAGCCACAATCGTAGGGTCTGTTTTGTCATTTCTTAATAGTTCAGGGTTACCCAGTTCTATTATAGTGTAAATTTTCCAATATTAGCCCGCCTACCCTCTATTTCCCTTTCTTTCAATTTCTACCCTGTCTTTCTTAGAAAAATAAAATAGTTTTAAATTTTAGTTTTTATTTTTATTAAAATTAGGGTTCATAGTTTAATTGAACAAATTAGGTATCAATTAGCTTTTAAAAATTGGGGCTTTTTGTCCTATTTGATTTCTGCACTATTGTAGCATCTTAAAACCATTTTTCTATATTTTTCCAGTAAAATTTGTATTTTCTAGGAATTAAAATAGTCTTTAGTGATTTACTTTTTCTTTAGAAATTCATAAAAAATTAAAAAATAGTTAAAAAATTCTAATTCTTTTTCCTAAAATTTTCATTTTAAATTTGTGATTTTAAGGTATAAAATTTTGTTAAAAGTCTGCTTAAATTTTAAATTTCAGTTTTAACATCGCGTTTTTTTACGTTTTGTGCATTAAATTTCTAGCTATTCCATTGTTTTTAGTTTGTGCTATTGTATTTTGTAGTGTAATCAACAAATCAAAAATCTTTTATCATTCTTGACTCGAATCCGAATTATTCCTAAATTCTCAATTCACGATTTCGTTGGGACACGGGGGGGGGGGGGGGGGGGGATTGGGGGGGAGGGGGGCGGGGGGGAGGGGGGGGGGGGGGTGAGGAAAGTAATTCCCTCGGATAAAAATATACAAATTGTGTTTTCTTTAGAGTGAGTATTTTTTACTTTATATTTCCTCTTGTTGAGAAGTATTTTGGAAAAGAAATCTTACGGGATAATACTATAAGTAATATTTTTTAAAATTTGTTTGTTTCTACTACACCAAATTTTGGCGCCGTTGCCGGGGAAGTCGTGAACGATTTTTGAAGAATATTCGTTGAATTAGAGTTTCGAAGATCCTTCCTTTGGAAGTTATTTCTAATTTTCTATAAAAATATAAACGTTTCATTAATTCGATTCCTATCGAATTAGTAAAAAAAAATAATAAACATTTGGATACTAGCTATCCATCTTAAACCATTCCAATTAACAACAAAACAAATCGTGAAATTACTTTTCGAGGTACGGACGACCTTTAAGTTACAAACCTATAAAGGTGAGTTTAAGGAAAAGTGATAGGTCTACTGAGTGCTGTTGTGACTGGTCGGGGGGGGGGGGGGTGGAAGGGGGGGGGACGTGGTGGAGGGGCTCGCTAACTTTTCCGCTCACAGCCTTTGTGCTACTCTTAGAGACTTATCGTGAAGCCTTGTATAAAACGTTTACACAAAAATATTTTTGTTTTCATTCTTAATAAATAAATAGAAAAAATTTGTAAATTTCCCCAAAAAATAAGCTTCTTGTATCGTGCGGAGAGAGGGGGGGTGTGGGCTGGAGGGTGGAGGGGTTGGAACTAGTGCATGCGCACTCGATCCTCTTTGGAATACACAATTCCAAGAAGACGTAATTGTCGACGATCTCGACACCGACAAGAGGCAATCCCTCTCATTTTGGATCCGATTCCAATGGCCGACAATCGAACAATGGCCCAAATGTTACAAGCACCCATCGAGGGGTATGAAGATGCTATAGTTGTTCCACCGATCAATGCTAACAATTTCGAGCTTAAACAACCTTTAATCAATCTTGTGCAAAGCAACAAATTCACGGGTAGACAAGATCCCCACAATCACCTTCGATTTTTTAATAAGGTCACTTCAACGTTTAGACATCCAGAAGTTCCGAACACTTCGGTTAAGCTTTTGCTTTTTCCTTTTTCTCTAGACGGTGAAGCCCGAGATTGGTTAGACAAGGAACCTCCTAGATCAATTCTCACATGGGACGACCTTGTTTCAAAATTCATAAACCAATACTTCCCACCTTCAAAAACCACTTACTATCGGAATGAGATCATTACTTTTTACCAAAAACCAAACGAAGCCTTTAATGAAGCATGGGAACGTTAAAGGGACCTCCTTCGTCAATGTCCTCACCATGGCTTTTCGGAACTTCACCAACTCGATACTTTTTACAACTCTTTGAATTCAAACGATCAAGATGCCTTAGATTCTGCAGCAGGTGGCAATTTCTTAGACAAGATGCCTCAAGAAGGTTTAGCGATTATTGAAAGCAAGTCAAAAGTTCGTTATTCTAGAAGTCGTGCTAATGATTCAAGAGTGAGTACGGATGCTCCTCTTTCTAATTCTTCACTTTCCAATAATTCTTTCGATATGCAACAAATAGCCGCTTCTCTCGAGGATAAAATGACAATCAAGATGAACCAAATGATGAATCAAATGAAAGCTTTAGTTGTTACTACTCCTGCACCCGTCAAAGCAGTTGAGGAAAGGTGTACCACTTGTGGTAACAATCATAGTTTTAATGTGTGCCCAATGACTAGAGGAGGTTATGAGTACCACGGTTTTTATCACGATAATTTCCAACAATTTCAACAAACCGCTTCGGTTGGTAATTTTGTTCAAAATGGAAATTCCGGGTACCGTGCTCCTAACTTGGCAAACCAAATGAGACCACCAGGCTTTAATCAACCCAATCCACAAGCTTCTAGACCTAACCAAGGATATAATGCAAATCAAGGGTATAATGGGAATAGAAATGTGAACCAAACCAGTCAAGTTAACCATGGAGCTAACTCGGGCTTATCTCAACAAGCTCAAGCTTATCAAGTCCCGAGTACACAAGCTCCAGTTGCTTACTCAAGGTTTGAGGCTTACACAAAAGCGAATGATGTTACTTTGAATAATTTGCAAAAGAATTTGAATGAGTTCAAAAAGGAACAACAAGATTTTCAAAATGAGCAAAGAAATTTTCAGAATATGATGCTTAACATGTTTCAAAAACAAATGGGGGATAACAATGCATCAAGTTCAGGAACTTTACCCAGTAATACCATCACAAACCCAAGGTGTGAAGCTAGAGCCATTACGACTCGAAGCGGACTTTCTTACACACCGGTTCCACCAATTCCACCACCTCTCTATGATGAGAATGAACCTTTGACTGAAAAGGAAACCGAGGTGACCAAGGATAAGGTGCTACCGAGCACCAAAGACATCCAACCTCCGGTTATCCCCCCAAAAACTCAAGATCCCGGTTAAACCGTGAGCAGTCCAATTTCTCCGAGCCTTCTTCCTGCGTCAAGTGATAATTCACTCCACCATCAAAAGAATCTTCTAAAGAGACCAAACTTCCATATCCTTCTAGGGTAGAGCATGAAAAGAAAGGTGAAAATGATAAAGTGCAAATACAAAAGTTTTGGGAAATGTTCAAAAAGATTCATGTGGACATTACTTTAGCGGATGCTTTGATCTTAATGCCTAAGTATCAAAAGATGTTAAAAAGCTTGTTGTCAAACAAAGAAAATTGATTGAATAGCAAAGACACCAATGAAATGCAATTGCTCTGGCGGTTATTCTCAAAAGCTTCCGCAAAGCTTGGGTGAACACCAGGACTATTTCTCATCCTAGTAATTTTGGGGAGTTTGATAATTACTTTAGACTCTAAGCGGATCTAGGTGCAAAGTATCAATCTCAATCCCTGTCTATTTGGAAGAAACTTGGGCTTCCTGACCTTTACCAGTACTAAAATGGTTCTCGAAATTAGCCCGACCGAACAATTCCTAAACACCCTTGGGTATAGCCGAAATATGTTCGTGAAGGTCGGAAAATCCTACATCCCGGTCGATTTTGTGATTTTAGACTTTAGTTGCAGACCCCCGTTGGTCTTTGATACTTGGTAATCCTTTTTTAAGAACCAGCTACGGGTCTTATTGATGTTCACGGGAATATCTAGTAATAAGGGATGGTATGGAAAGAATAATTTTTTAAACCGGATGTAGTCAAGACAATGAGTCAATCCGGTGCGGGAGAGGAGGGTGGGGGGGGGTGGGGGGGGGGGGGGGGGGTGGATGATGACCGGGTCAAAGATGTTTGTGAACCTAAGAATGACGATTCTACAACATCTACTATTGTTGTACGAGTTTTGAATCTCTTCTGGTGACATATTTAAACAAAAAGAAGAACTTAAAGGGAATTTCTGACCTAGTCGCTAGAAGAAAGGCTGTTTTTAGATAAGTTTGAAAATCACTACCAAGGAAGAGTTATTTCATTCCACCGAAAAAGCTACCATAACAAGCAATTTCACACATCTTCAAACAATCATCTTGAGGACGTCTTTCACAATGGGGATGAGACTTAATTTTATTCCAAACAAAGAAATAGACAAGAGACTCTCATTCCAATCCCAAGAGAGTCCAAAATTGGATGAAGGGGGAGTGGGGAGTGGGGAGGGGGGTGGGGGGGCGGAGGGGGGTGGGGGGGGGGGTGGGGGTGTGGGATTTGGGGTGTAGGGTTATATAAAGAGAGGGGTGAAAAAAATGACATTCCCTCTAGAAAAGACGAGTCAATTCTTAGGAGCAGTTCCATGAGAAACTCTTTTAAGAGTTATTTGAACCCTCTTATTTGAAGCACAAGAAATCACTTTCATTAAGGTATCTAAACAATTTCTCCAAAAGTGATTATTCTGAACCTCTCAATTGAGTCTCTACAAAAGATGATTTTGATAGTGATGATGATCCTCTTTGAGATAATTCTAACAATGATGAGTGGAATAGATCTATATCTACTAGAGAGGATTTTGAAAGAATGATGTTGATAGTTGATAAAACCAAAGTTTTTGACAATCAAGTTCAAATGTTTTTTCAGACTTAGTGATGAACTTGAACCCGGTGGTCAAGTCATGTGAAGAAATGATTTGGTTTTTCACATAAGTGATATTTTTATTCTCAACAATCATTGAAGGATAATAGTTTTAAACCGGTATTTTTGACAGGAAGCTTTCATAGATAAGAAGTTCAAAAATTAGCTCCATCTAAAGCTCTTTTGACTCTTGATGTTTGTTGACCACTCCCACCCACCCTTAATGGACTTTAATGTTACCAAAGCATTTTCCGGGTTCAATATTTTCAATCTTGAAATCTTTTCTCAAAGTTAGTTGACCCGGATAAAAAATGCAAATGGTAAATCTTTCATCCCTAGTTTGGGAGGTTTCCACCTTTTGGACTTTTCTTTCATCATTGCTATTATCCACCATAAAGCCCTAGTTGGGGAAAGAGACAAGTCGAAAGGGGACTCTATAATAAACAAGCGCTTCGTGGGAGGCACCCCATGCTTATCCTTTTATTTTCTTTCTATTTTCTTTGCTTCCCCAAGGACAAATTAATTCGGGGGCGAGTATAGCTTGTACTCGGTTAACAAAAACTAAGCCGTTTTAAGAGATGTTGTTGAGCTAACAATGTAAGAAGAGAGGAAGCTTGTTCTTTTTCGTCTCTTGTTGGTTGTTTGTGATTTTTGTCTAGGTTTTCCGGATTTTGGAAGCTTCATGGTTCAAAATTGTGGAAGGACAAAGCAATTCCTACAATTTCCATTGATGATCTCCAATCTTCTCTTCATAAAGTGGGAAATCTCTTATCCTTGTCTTTATCGAACTAACATCTATTCTTTTGGCATGACCATAGAATTTTTGTTAAAGATTCCTTTTGACCCTTATTTTTAAACTTTGAGGACAAAGTTTCATTTTAGTTTGGGGAAGGATATCTTCGATATTGACTTGCACTTCACGCAACCTTGTTTGAATCTTTTTGAATTACTGGGGGGGCCGTGGGTGGGGGGGGGGGGGTTATAGGGAGATAGTTTAAATTTTTGCTTACAAGAAAAGCTCAAAAGAAGCTTAGTTTGGAAAAAACACCACTTTTTGGTAGTCCGTTGGTGAGAAATAGGAGTTAATTTTGACTTGACCGGGTGAAAAATGCCCTAGCTAGTTCTTTAACCTACCTTTTGTGGGGCCAAGCTTTCACAAATCCTATTGCTTTGGATTTTAAAATGTGAAGAACAAGAAATGATGTAGTTAAATATAAGTGTATTTGTTTAAGCAAGGTTTATTTGGAAAACCTAAAGCTTATATGAATGATTTGTGTCTTTTTACTCCCATAAGCTCTTAACACACTTAATCATACGACTCTTTTAATTTTAGCTAAGTCAACAATTTCTTTAAAAACGACTTACATATGAAAAGAATTCATTTTTAATATGTAAGTAAGATTTTTGTTTCAAATTATACAGTTTGAAGTTCTAAAATGAAAATTTTCCATTCATCAAAAAGATAATTATAAAAAGAATGCCAATGAAGCATTTCTAATGCAAAAGCATTATTTTTCGTGCCAATGAAGCATTCGAAAAAATAGAATAACAAAAGCTATATGTAGTTTTTAATCGTTGGCGTATCCATGTTGAGAGAAAGACTCGGATGGGGTCGCAACTAAGGATTAAAACTATTAACGTGGAATCAAGTTCTAGGCATTCATCACTAGGGAGCGCGGCCTAGGTGATGATTGCAACTAAGGGACTTTGAGATGTGCTGGGGGGGGGGGGTTGGGGGGGGTTATGTGGGGGGGGGGGTGGGGGCGCGAATAACCCACAAACGTTAGCAGCGGAGTGGGGGTTCGAACTAAGAACACCGGTTGTTGTTGCGATATCCTATTTGGGAGAAAGGCCTAAGTAGGGGTTCGAACTAAGAACAACATTCCTATTGCAAAAAGAAAAAGAAAATAATTATAGTACATGAAAAATAAAAAGAATGGTTAAAAATTTCATTTTCTCAAATCAATTTATAAGTTTTGTTTCCTAATCTCTTTTAGCTTTGAGTCGAGATTTATCTATGTTATTAACATTTGAGCTCACAAGGCTTATTTGTAAAGCTTAGATGAATTTCAACTATGAAGATAAATTGATCTATGGTTGAGTTAAAAAGAGTGCACACATCTTAATCATTAATTTATTCCCGGGAGTGAAAAGTTCACAAGTTGTAAGTATAAGAGCTTAATCATTTGGACTTATATTGACAATGATCTTGTTTATCAGCTTTGTTTAGTCTAGTGAAAAGTCAAGGATGACGAATTTTCCTCTTTTGTGCTCTATTAATCGGGAGTAGCCTATTTCGATGAGCCATTAACATCATTTTCCTCTTTTGTTTAGTCTAGTTGCAAACTTGCAATGATTGCCATTAACGTGTTTTCAAGAGATTAAATGATGAGAAAAGTGAAAGTTGATTTTAAAAGGTAATTCATAAAAGGTTCTAAACAAGGGCATTTTGGAAA